>JANAVB010026348.1:0-86138 GCA_029216955.1 Iris pallida
GGTTTGACTTAAATTTCGTGCTTTTTTTATGACGCTGTATCACTGGAGCACTATCAATAATGTTTTTAATGTAAACCGTCATATATTCTAGTCTTGCTGAACATTAATGGCGCTTCCACATCAGCCGTCATAAAAATCACTTATCAAGCGTCATTAATAGGTCTTTTGTTGTAGTGAAGAATGGTAACCTGCTCCCTCTGGGCATCTAGTAAGCTCTAAGTCTGCGTCCTTTGTGACTCGAGTAACCCGTGAATCAACTCATGCCTCTGAGTCCCTCTCATTGAACTGATAGATCGTCGGGTGAAACTCCCGTGGTAAGAGATGTGAGTGAGTATCACTCCGTTCTGGACTAGCAGGTGGGGTAGAAGATCCTCTCTCAATGTTGACCACACTAGGAGTGCGGCCAAGCGGCATATGGTCTTTCTTTCCCTTTGCCATTTTCTGAAATAGTAAAAAAAGCAACATCAGCGATTATTGGTGTACTATGCATAAACAGATAAATAAAGACATAAAATCATATCATAATGGTCCTATGATGTAATGCGTTTTCCTAAGGACCTGCATGGCCACCACAAAAATATGTCACAACCGCTTCCGAATAACCTGGTACGAATTGAGTCATGCCCGACCTACGTTGTCGTTGACAGCGGTAGTCTGTCGCCTAGAATATTCATCGTCCAACATAATCATAATCATCACAACGTCTATTATGATATAGCTACTACCAACTAGTACAATTCACTATATGCAGTTATTACAACCTTTTACATGAATATTCGGATACAAAACTAGAAAATATAAAGGCTATCTAAACCTGCAACATCCTCAGTCTCAATACATCATACCGTCAACCTATACATGAATTATGGTCCAGGAATATAATCCAGATCCTACTGAGCATCCAGAGTGATCTCCGCTGCTGGGTCTTCCTATTGCCAAAACACTCTAAGTGATCAGTCTCACATGTAATCCATGATCTAGTCATGAAAGGAGCAAAGTATAGCATAACTCAATAATTCTTACCAACATGATACAAAGGAAGTAAGTAAAGCAAGAGAAAGTGAATGACAAGTAACTATGAGATAATCAGAGTATGCACTAGCTACGTGAACATGTGTAATTTGGATATCATCAAACATGTAGAAACTAAATGTCACAGGCATAGTAATAAAATATTCTATAGTCATGTACGAATAAGGCATGTCTAAGGATGATGCTATCAGTCATGCATAAAATAGACATCAGGCACATTAATGAATAATATGCTATCAGGCACGAGAGTTGTCCAAAATTAGTCTACTACATGCTTTATGACTATCCCCCACCCGACATGAGAAACATGCAAGCAAGTAAAGTAAATAAAGCAAGTATCATATCATCACGTGTATATGAATATGGATGCAAGTGGTAGTAAAATCGGGATACATGTACTTGCCTTACTGGAAGATAGTTGCCAATGTCTATAAGTCGCCTAAGAATAGGAAAATAGTGTTAGGTAATACTCTAATGGAGTTTACTATATTTTCCTACTAACTAAATCCATTAGTTACTGGCATAATACTCATCTTAATTCACTAATTCCTTAGCCAAAACTAGCCCATCAATAATAATTACTATTGGGACCCACTAGATACCAACTCACTATATTTGGCCTAATAGTCCTGCACATATGTAGCAAAAATATCTTGGGCCAACAACCAACTCAATATTAAGAGTCCATAGTAACATTCATTGGATCACCTAACATTCTAACTGCTATAATCATCTACAGGCCCAAGTTACTGCCAACAGACATTCAAATAAAATGAAGAACTTCCTTCATTATTCTCTAACATTTCAAACTCAACTGCTACTCCAAAACCTATTTTCCCTATTGCCATCAGTGTCAAACAGAGACTGTGTCCACTCCGTCTATTCCAGTGTCAACCCTAGAAACAAAAGACTATGTCAACATGACACTCCCTATCACAGCTGGTGTCCAAAATTCAATCGACTGATATCGAGTTCAAGTACAAGAGGAACTCATTCATTATACTAAATACGAGTTTTGTCAGAGGAAGGATATACATGTAGAGTCGGTTTGACAGCTCTATAATATCCGACATGCCTCCTTATGTCCGATTCACCTATCCTGGAGTTCAGAACAGAAGAAGAACTTCTTTGAGGAATAACAACAAACACCTGATAGGCAAGAACTGGAAATCGAACTATATATTACCTTGATTGTATTGCTTGGAAAACTTAAAAGAATTTCAGAATAATTGATTAGGGAACCCAAACTGATGTTTATAATTAAAACTTCTACTCAATCTGCATATTGTGATCGAACAAATCGTCTGCACACATAGTTTGAAACTGTCAAAGACAGAGATGATTCTTTACTGTTCTTACTCGAACTTAAAAAGTTCTAAGGAGAAATGACTCACCGATCACCTATACTCGATCAAGAAGTTGATCGGCTATGGTTCCAGCAAAGGTGAAGACATGAATGACTCCCTGAAGCGAAAACATAAGAGTGGTCTATGAAGAATCGATCCTATCGAGAATGAATCGAGAATTGGTCATCAAGTAGAATTACTTACGAATTGATCTCTCGATGACCATGAGAATTGGAGAAATAGCCATGATCAAGAGTTTGTCAAAGCCTTCGTATTGCTTCGATCATCACGATACTAATAGTCCGATCGATCGATCAAGAACAAGGAACCGATCGCTGTACAGAGCCAATCCTATGGTCGAGATCAGCTCAATCACCAAAATCAATTTATAAAACTTCAATTGAACAGAAGAACAAATTAGCAGCAAAAGAGTAAGAATGGTGAACGACCTATAGTTGTTCGTCGTGGACTAAATGATTACCCACGTTGCCGAAAATGGATTTGTCGACATCTGCAGACGAAGTTAGCCTCTCCATCATAGTGGAGTTGCGCCGATCTCCATGGCTATGAGCTCAAAATTAGAATTAGGGCTTTTGACTTCAGGAGCAATAGAGTGGAGAAGAGAGAATGGCGAAGATGATTTTGGCAGGGCTTCGCCGAAAAGAGAGTAGGATGACGGAACAGAGCTAGGGTGCCTATTTATACGCTACGTGATAGGGATCGGCGGTTAGCACGGATGACGAGGACTAACAGGAGTAAGTCGGTAGGGAAGGACGGTTGAGATGATCAGGTCTAAGGCAGTAGTAAAGAAGGTCCATCTAGAAGCAACTAGGAAAATTGAGGCGTCATGCCGGCATCGTGCGACAGAGCGCTGCTTTGAGCAAACGCGCTGATAAAATGAAGAAGAAGATCCAATAGTAACTAAAATTGGGTTTTAACGTATGGGTCGACTTGCGCCTTCAAGTCAACAAGTAATTTTTGGTTTCAGCAATTAGGGTGGGCTACTTGGTGGGCCGATAATAAAAACGGTTTGTGGTTATGTTTATTTACTGGTATACAAGTGATGGGCTGGGCTGACCTAGTGCTTGGCTTTAATAAGAAAATAACCTGCGGGCTTTGAGGTTGGCTATGAGTCGACACACAAATAGCTTGTTAAAGATGGCTTTTATGGACTTGGATCAAACCCTATAGTTTAAATGCATAATATAACTCATAAAATATTTACAATAGATCAAATAGATAGAACTATAATAGATAAAATAATATAACAAATGAGAAATGACTAAATCTTTTATTTATAGAAAGTGGAGTTACAATTGTATGACAAGACAATGTCCCAAGGCTATGTGAATGCATATTGAAGACAACTTTCGATATATGGGTGGGTGATAAGGATATAGCACCGAATTATAGGCCGGCATCGGATCACGAGCCGATATCTATGAACAAAGAACTACACAGACAAAAATGAACCTATCTATAAGGTTAATGATCTCGCAATCTCCTCTGAAGATTATAGAATCTAATAAGGTAATCTCATACACCTTCTGCTAGTCTTCCCGCTCATGGACTTGACAAGTCATATCTATGACTCAGACAAACTGTATCTTAATGCCAAGTCATCCTACCTAGACACAATCTAACTATCCAATAAGTGAACGTACTAATGGCCAGTCAATGCGCAACTCATGCATATGAAATCTCATCCAAGGTGTTGTGTAGTAATACGTATCAAGGCTTTAGAAGTTATATCAATAACTTCACCACTAAAGGTAAGTCCACTAACTCTAAGTCAACACACGCACCCACAAGTCATCGATGACAACATCGATGGCACCCAAGTCAAACTTGGATGCACCACACTATAACTGTAATCAGCAAAAAGAACAGAAATAGAAAGCATAATTTAAACAGGAAACAAAGGCAAGGTATCTTGCCTAGATTAACAGCAAAAGTATAGAATATCGGTTCGGCACCAACTGCTGCAACCGACTAATCACGAAAGAGTCACAAAGAACAGAAATAGAAAGCATAATAAATATTACCTCAAGACTTACTATATCTATATACTTACGTTTTTAGACAAAACTAGTCACAAAATAGTCAACGAGTTTATACTATTATTCTACCATATAACAATAAGTTATAATAGTAAAATAATATTTATATATCATAAATATGTACTTTAAATTCTGGAAATTTGACATTAAATTCTGAATATTATTATATAAATATTCTTTGAAAAATACACTAAATCGCTATATTTAAGTATCAATACAACATGCCATATAGAATTTCAATTGGAAGCAAAAATCATGAAAACAATATAAAAATTATTTATTGTGGAATAAATCAGAATAATTAGGATTAAATATGATTTTTCATCCAAATTTATCAGATTTATATCATATTTAAACCCTATGAATGTTTGCAATCAAATAGATGGGTTTTGATCGGTGTATCGGTGTCCGAAAACTGATAGAAACAATGTGATGACATATCAACATGAAATTCATACAAATATTTAAAAACAATAATTCTAGATGGTAGATTTAGATGTTAGAGACCTTACTAATTTTGTTTGACATCAAAAGGGGTTCAAAGTCGTCGGGAAGTCTCTACACCAAAATTTGTCAATTAGACACATTTCAGTATAACGGACACCACGAGCAAACAGAGTAGAAAGGTGTGAGTTAGCGATTTGACATCATAGAAGACATGTAGGCACATCCATTAGATTTGGTTTCAAGTGAAATAGAAGAAAAAAGTATTTAAAACCAATTTTAGAAAATGACCAACCTATTGGTTCGCACAGAATTGTGCTGCTGGAATAGGCTAAATTATAGGAATATTTTGGTGTACTATAAGGGGTTGTAGACGTGTGAGAGTTTGATAGAACTTAGAAGGTCGCATTAGCTTCACAATGAATATTCGTATAGCATCACGGGAGGTCGGGAAGGGGTCTAAACTGCCGTTACGCCATAAGGTATCTCCGACGGCCAAGGCTGAATGTACTTTCAGGATTTGCAAGGTAGGGAGTAGGGGTAGCTGTTTTTAGGATTTTAATATATATAGTGATTGGCCTCATATAAGTTAGGATCAATATGGAGGAGATTTGGAATGAATTGGTAGAGATTTGGTCATCCAATCAACTAATATGGCAACATAGGTTAGTGGGTTTCCATGTTTGGAAGGGTGGAAGATTGAGTCAAAGATGCATGGGTTTAATACATGTGGGCTGATATTAAATGTCCAAAAATCAATTATATTTCTACTATGGTTTTGCAACACAGAATGGTCCACACTATGTTAGGTTGGCTAGGATTAAGTCCGAAAATATTCCAACAGAATTAAACTCGAAATAACTATAAACAGGTCTTATATGCCATTTGAAAATAAGTAGCACATAAAAACTCAATTGAGTGGGACACCATAGGTGTGTGTGTTGTAGGCTCAAAATAGGTCAAAATTATATATTTGGTCATTTAGGTTGGATCGATATCGAGTTCTAAAATTAAGTTGGAAAGTATGACAAATTTTACGGTAGATAACCTTTTGACCAAAGTTGACACGGAAGTTGTGCGACGCAAATAGGATACAAGAGAACATATTTGAGTAGGACATGATACATCAATTGAAGATAAATTTGTTTGGATCAAAATTCATGAAGAAAGTTTCTAGAGGTTGGCATTTCTTATGCTCCAAAAATCAAAGCTACCGAAAAGAGTATTTAATGATAAAAAATAATAGTAGAAAAATATATTAATAGCTATATTAAATAATAATATAAATATTATAAAAAAACAATAACTCTAAAATCCAGGAGGCTTACAACATACCCACCTTAAAGAATTTTGTTCTTGAAATTACACTAACTCATGGTATAAGGAAACTAACCATATAAGATTCCTAGAGGATGCTAATACTAATGGATTCTAAGTGGTCATACTATATGTTTAATATATTCACAGACAAATAACCTATCCTTAAAGTAATATGACACCACTATATCAAACAAGAGAATAGATGCTATATCGCATCGGGGTAGGAGTACATCCTATGATAGGTTTAGGCTAAAGAACTCTGTGTCACAACTTCGGTTCATAGGAAATCATAGCACAATAGCCCAACCCTACAACCAAACGGACACGGGGTGAACCCTGCACCATGACAGTCCATGTCCCTCGGCTGCTAGCAGAAGGAATAGATCACCATTAATAAAGCTTATGATCGGCCAATCGTCCTAATATATGGTAATCTCTATAGTACTTCTATTCTACTGGATACTATAGAAAATATCTATGGAATTCTACCCACCTTAGTTATTTACCTAGTTCCGTCAAACATGAATTCCTATCTTCTTCCAATAAAAATATTTTAATACTTGAACAAGGGTAAAGTAACTATTCTATACATAGCTATATACTACTATAGATAATGCTAAGCTATTTAAACAGTATAATTCTAGAAATGGTACCTAGAATAGGTACACCTGCAGGTAGCTCTCTACGTGGTGGAATGGAGTAGACCTGACCATGCGTCTGCGCTCCTTCTCGTTGTATGGCTCTCTGGAACTAGGCCTCTTGTAGTTGCGAAGGTGGTATTCTCTGGTGTCATTCTGGTGTTGGAGGTGGCAAAGCTTCAATTGCTAGAACGGGTGGCCTAGGTCCTTGAGTTATAATTCGCTGTTGTATCTACAACCCTCCATCCGAATGTTGTGGACACTCCTTAGCTTGTTGTTGATAAGATCCGTATATCAGACACTGACCTAGTCTTTTTCTGTAGTCTTTCTGAACATGCCCCTTCTTGCCATAGTAGTGACAAGTCAGGAGTTCCTATGCTGGATACGGGGTGACTCTCTGATGATGAAGTCCTCTTGGCTGTCGAATGAACTCATTGGTTCTCTTTGGCTGGTGCGGCTGCTGTATTAGGGCTCTTCGGAAGCACTGGGTCTAGGTCTTTGTTGATAGCCTCCTAGAGACGAGCTTCTGCTAACACCTCAGCATACGAAACTCTGGACTGTGTTGTAGTATACCTTTAGAGCTCCTTCATCAATCCATAATGAAACCTCCGTGCCTTCTCCACTTCGTTCGATATCCGGATGGTACCAAACCTACTGAGACTACTGAATTCTGTATCATACCCATCTAGAGTCATATTATCCTGCTAGAGATGGAGAAATTGATCATAAAGTACATTTCGAACTGTAGTAGGAAAGTACTTCCCCTTGAAATATTCCAAAAATTACTTCCAAGTCTAACCTTTATCGATGTCTCGCCCGATCGACTCCCACTATTGATGTGGATTTCCTTTAATTTAAGTCCTCATAACCATCACCATAGGTCTTCTGGCAGATGCGAAGCATCTAGAAGCTTCTGGGTGTTGATCATCCATTCAGTGATCTCCTCTGGTGTCTCCTTTCCATCAAATAGCTTCGGGTTCATCTGTCGATAGTCATTGATCGTGCCTACTGGCTGAGCGAGTGCTGGTGTAGGTACTGGTGAAGGTGCTAGTGCTGGCGGCCTCTCCAACATCATCATCAAGCTTTCTCTCAGCCTCATTTGTTGTATCTGCTGCTGTATCATCGTTTGGAAGAATTAAAACATCTGGGTCTGGCCATCCGACAGAGGCATCTAAGACATCGGTCTATAAGTCGGCTGCTGCGGATATGCTCCATGCTGCATCTGTGGTATAAAATGAGGCGTGGAGGCAAAGGAGCCTCTGCTGCGTCTGAGTCTGCAAAGTCTGACCCTCTTGCTACAGCGATGGTATGACTACCATAGGGGTTGTCGGGTGTGCCAGAACCTACCCTGGGTTTGGTTTTATAGTGTAATTCAAGTTCTGCCATCGCTAGGAGTGGCATCATTTGTCGGGTCGACTCCGTTAACCATACGTTCTCTGCGTAGAATTATTTTTCTGTAAAAGAAAAGGTTCATGAGGACGGTATAAAAACAAGTAGGATGCATGATAAGAGAGGCAAAATTTGGATTTCAAAATCGATAATTCAATAAGTAGATGAGATTCTAATATTCTTTAATCCTAATTGCAGGCTCGCCTTGATACAATAACGTTACCAAAGCGACAAACTTGACCTGCATGGGCAACCACAAAAACATGTCATGCCCCATGTTCCAAAATCCTTGGAAACTAAGACATTAGCATGCCAACTGTACGAACTAGAATAAGCTACCCAATTTAATGGACTTAATCTAGTTGTAGTACGTTGTACCTAAACTATACAGTCACATGCAATCTATAGTCTTTGTAATCTCATCCATAAAATCAAACAACAACAACACAGACAGAGATATAACGAATGAAATAAAATACAACATGAACTGAATATCCAATACAATGATATTGTTTGCCATTGATTATAAAAGAACAGAACAGTTTTATGGGAGGACTGGACTTTTACTTCACAATACAAACTCGCTTGTACAAAAAAGAGCCTAGGAACAAAACCTAGGAAAAGCAATCTAAAGTACAATTGTTTATTTTGATTCTGGGGGGTGACGGAAGAGGCTCGGGAGAGTGACGACAACTCTGTCTTACTTCTTGGACGATCGGACGTCGCTTCGGCTCCAGAGAAGAAATGTTCTTCGTATGGATGGGGGTTGCTGATATCCCTGTACGGGCTTGTCTGTGCCTCTGCTGATCATTGTCCGGTCCTTTTGCAAGGAAAAGTGGGTGGTTAGGGATTTCATTAAGATTTGTCTTGATCCTGTTTGTTAAAAATCAATCCGGGCTGTTAATGTTGATTGTAACAAATCTGGCCAATTAATGTTGATTGCATCAAATCTGCATGGGTTGTTGGAAATGATCTGGACAATTAATGTTAATCATATCAACAAATCTGAGTGAATAAATCTTGGTTAATCTCCTGCCACGTGTCCCAACTGCCTGTTATGTCGATTGCCATAAATCTGAATTGTTGGGATTTGATTAACTCCTGCCACGTGTCCCAACTGCCTGTTATGTCGATTACCATAAATCTAAATTGTTGGGATTTGATCAACTCTTGCCACATGTCCCAACTGTTGCGAGCGACATGGAGGACTGTCATAGTTGAGCCGCATGAGTGTGGCCTTTAACTGAACCGCATGGAAGTCCTTTAATCTGAGCCGCATGGAAGTCATTATAACTGAGCCGCAGAAGTCCTTTGATCTGGGCCGCATGGACACCCTTACAACTGAGCTGTATTGACGTCCTTACAATTGAGCCACATGGACATCCTTTAATCTAAGCCGCATGGAAGCCCTTACAACTGAGCCGCATGGACGTCCTTACAACTAAGCCGCATGGACGTCCTTTAATATGAGTCGCATGAAAGTCATTACAACTGAGCGCATGGAAGTCCTTTGATCTGGGCCGCATGGACACCCTTACAACTGAGTCGCATGGACGTCCTTACAACTGAGCCGCATGGACGTCCTTTAATCTGAGCCGCATGGAAGCCCTTACAACTGAGCCGCATGGACGTCCTTACAACTGAGCCGCATGGACGCCCTTTAATCTGAGCCGCATGGAAGCCATAACAACTGAGCCGCATAAAGAGCTTTGGAAAATGGGTGGATCGTGCCCTATAAAGATTTTATCTCGTCTCTCTAGGAGCACGCCATTATGACAGAGCCTTATTTTACTTTTATGTCAGAGCTGTCAATCCGTATTGTCAGAGCTGCCGTGTTAGGATAATTAATGAGCAGCTGCTCAGAGCATTTATGGCCAGCTGTAAAGGCATGTTTTGAGCCGCATGAGGCCATGTGGCTTCCCCTTCATCTTTTTGAGCCGTATGAAGCTCTCGGGCCTTTTGAGCCGCATGAAGGCTCCTTCAGCTATGAACCGCATGGGGCTGATTTCTAAGCCGCATAAGAATTTATTTATATTTTTCCATGCTTCTATAAGACGCCCTTCAAAGTTTTTAATTTGCAAAATTAAAACACTTTGAATAAGAAGCATGGATATGTCTGCATAAGCCCTTCCTGCCGCATAGACTTCTCTGGCCGTATGGACCGCTCTAGCCGCATGGACACATCTGGCCGCATAGACTTCTTAGCCGCATGGACTGTTCTGGCGCATAATGGTCATGTGCCACGTGGGTGTCTCATTATGCTCTTGATTTGCTTTGATTTAAAGCCGTCTTTTGGGATAGATCCCAAGAGTCAGCTTTAAATATTTAGATTTTGCCTTAATGATTAGGATTAATCTTTTCGCATACATGGGTTAGAAATCCAAGAGTCGGCTTTGTTTTCTAGGCGCACGTCATGCGAAGCGTCCCTTGATGCACACGTCCCCCATCTACTTTCTTTTCTCTTCAACTTTTCTTGCCCTAGTTGCCGTCGTCCTCTCTCTTGATCACCGATCAACAATGGCCTCCAAAGCTTCAAGGCTTCCTCTGCGGCGAGGGATAAGGGTGCGGCTTCTTCATCGACTGAGGAGCCCACATTTCATCCTGACGTCCACCCTTCCATTGCTGGAAAGGATTACGTGGAGGACTGTATGCTTCGAACCCTAACAAAAATGGCTCTGCTGCATGTTTTTGCACAACCTTTTCTCCTTGGAATTTAATGTGTCCTTCGTCTTCATTGAACTGCCCAAGTTCAGTATGATAAAGCTGCATATGTTGTATGGGCTGCATGAACTTATCATGTCGAGCTGCATAACCACCTTTAAAACTGAACCGTATGAAGTCCCACTGAACAGAACCGCATGAGCTCCTGATGAACTGGGCCGCATATTCTCCAACAGATCAGAGCCGCATAAGCTTATCTGAACTGTGCCACTTAAGCCCTACTAAATAGATCCGCATAAGCTCATCTGAACTTGGCCGCATGAGACCCCACTAAACAGAACTGCATAAGCTCATCTGAATTCGGCCGCATGAGACCCCGCTAAACAAAGCCGCATAAACTCATCTGAATTCGGCCGCATGAGACCCCGCTAAACAAAGCCGCATGAACTCCTGATGAACTGGGCCGCATGAAGTCCTTTGAACAGACCGCATGAACTCTTTTAAAACTGAACCGCATAAGGACCCATCAAAACAGAGCCGCATGGACTCCGTTGAAACTGAGCCGCATAAGGACCCGTCCGAACAGAGCCGCATGAACTCTGTTAAAACTGAACCGCATAAGGACCCATCAAAACAGAGCCGCATGGACTCCGTTAAAACTGAACCGCATAAGGACCCGTCTGAACAGAGCCGCATGAACTCTGTTAAAACTGAGCCGCATAAGGATCCCTCCGCATGAACTCTGTTAAAACTGAGCCTCATAAGGTCCTGTCCAAACAGAGCCGCATGAACTCTTTTAAAACCGAACCGCATAAGGACCCAAAAACAGAGCCGCATGGAGTCCGTTGAAATGAGCCGCATAAGGACCCGTTCGAACAGAGCCGCATGAATTTGTTAAAACTGAACCGCATAAGGACCCATCAAAACAGAGCCGCATGGACTCCGTTGAAACTGAGCCGCATAAGGACCCGTCCGAACAGAGCCGCATGAACTCTGTTAAAACTGAGCCGCATAAGGATCCCTCCGCATGAACTCTGTTAAAATTGAGCCTCATAAGGGCCTGTCCAAACAGAGCCGCATGAACTCTTTTAAAATTTTTCTGGTCATCTCCTGACTTTGTTTCCTTTGTCCTTCTTTCAGTGAATTTGCCAGTTAATGCTGCAGGAGAACCTCTGGTGGGTCGTACCCAATCTGCTGTGGGCTATAGGTATGACCACATAGTCGAGTATGTGGTGAACCAGTTTCCAAAAAATGATCCTTTGGAGAGGCTGGATGACATTAAAAAGCAGTCCTTCTTCTTATTTTAGGGATGATAACTCAGGGCTGTTGGGGGGCAAACACTTGAAGCCTGCGTTCCTCTTCGGGGACGCCCTGACTGTGAAGAACTCCCAAGTTCTGGATGTATCTGAGAGCTGAAATTACTTCTGACGGGATGGATATCTATATTCCTCTGATGGAGCATCACTTCCCACTGTATGGTTCAACATGTTGCCCATGACCAGGAAGATGGAGGATTCCTTGACTCTGACCAGGAGTGGGATATTGTGGGTAAAATTTACTACAACAATAACATGCGGTCAGTGTACACGCGCAGGGTACCAGTCAGCCGATACGTGATGGGGTTGGCCCCGGACAGTTTCTTGAATGTGCAGGGTCCCAATTTCACGTTCTTAAGCTGACACTTTCATAAACCAACTTACTCGGAAGGGGTCTTATCCTGTTGGCAGGTTGTCGCTGCCGAATTGGATACACCCTCTCCCCTCGTGGACCAACCTGTCTACGTAATCACGCGGAAGTACGAGACTCTCCTGCGCGAGATTGAACTCTACCATGCCATTCGGGGCACCAGCTATGGCTTGTCCATAAATAAGAAATTATTCATGGAAAATGTACAACTGCCGCATGGGGACTTTCTTTACACCAATGGAAGAAATGGGGCTTGCTCTGCACGAGATGCATGTAGTCTCCAAGCTGCCTTGGGGAGACAAAGTTTTTGAGATGTACTCCGACGAACGAAGAGTTCGAGGATCTGGAGCAACGGTTCCCGGGCTTCGTAGCTGTCTACCAGGAACTACTGTGTCATCACAGTACATGCCACCAGATATCCATCAAGAAGGATGACAGCTCGAAGGGAACCTTCCCCATACTAAGTCCTGGCTCACCTACCTTTTTAAGCTAGGTGCCTCAGGCCGAGTTTCTCCCGTAGTCCTCAAACCCACGAGGAAATACAGAGCCAAGGGTCGTCGGCCAAGAAGTCGAGGACCACAGGCGACAGATTTAGGAGTAAAACTGACTTTAGCTATTTTTACCAGGATACCCAGCCGATGTCGGAGAAGGCTCTCCTGGCGGGATTCCTGATGGTATGGCTGCAAAATTGTGTGGTCTCAGGTGGGGCTGGTTCTATTGAGAGAATCAGCAGTAATTTATCCTCCCTGCTGCGAAGCTGGTCTTCAGAGTCAGGCTAGCTCTACTCCCGGCCATGGTGTGCAGTATACACCGTGGCCTTCACATTTTACGTCAAGGTCATCGCCCGTGATGCGATGAGGACTTTGAACGTGTTGAACTGCCATACCACTATCTGATAGGGTGGTTGCTGATGTATTGCCGGTCTTTAATAAGGCCAGGCCCCGAAGATGGCGTGACTGCAGATGACGCCTTCTTCCAATATCGCCGCATGCCTTGGGATTACGAGACTATGCGTGCTTGTAGGATGGCGCTATCAAGAGTGGACAGATACAATTTTTTTGTTTCTGTTCTCGATTTACTGCGAGGAAATAGGGGCTGTACATCTGGATGGTATTGGGCCTCCCCACTTCTTAGACGGCAAAATGCTCCTTTGGTTGCACAACATTCGCCCTTTCCACCTGGTATACCGCAACGCTATCTACTTGGAGCCTTACTTGCCAAGTAGGTTCGCCCGACAGTTTGGGTATAGCCAGCTTTTCCTGGACAGTCCCAGCTCTTGCCTTGGTTTTGAAGGCAGCATCCTTGATGGCATCAGGGCCTGGCATTATTATAATACGGTGCATACTCGTACTAGCTTTTCGGTTTTCGATATTGGGGATTCAGGAGAGATCTTGTATTTGGCGGCTCTCTACCACGTCATGGCGAACAAACCTCCTGTTGGCTTTGACCCGAGTACCACCTTCATTGTTGGTACCGGCTTGGAGGAGAAACCAAAGGAATCTAAGGCAATAAAGATGAGGGAGAACATGGTCGATGTGCCGGACTCGGAGTCCAACAACGTGGACGAAGAGATGACGAGCATGAGCATGATCCCGACAACTCTCTCCTCCAGCAGATGAGGTGGTGGCGGATCAGCCGCCCGTTTGCCGAGCTCTTCCCGAAAGTGAAGCAGTCCTGAGTCTGCTGGTGGCGGTATAACCTACTCTGTAAATGGGCTACGGTTAAGCCTCCCCGGCTGCTCATTAAGGAGAGAGGCGAGGATATGGGCGCCATTTCGGAGTTGAATTTAATTACAACCATCTCCTTCTTTAGCTTCTTTCCTCTATGATCTAATCATTTTCTTTTATCTTTAGCGTCAGAAGAGTCGGACCCTCGAGAGCCGACCGCTGTTTCTGAAGTCAACCTGGCCCTGACCACTTTGATTTGTGACATGTGTGCCAAGATTATTTCTACCGGGGTTCTCTCGGCGGCGGCTGAGGGGTCTCACGTTGTTGAGGTCTCGACCCAGGACGACGTGGGCTCCGCTGAACCCGTCCCGAGACTGCTACTTCAGCAGGGTGACGCTGATCCAGTTGCATCCCCTTCCAGGGCGGCTGGGGCAGAGGAACCAGTTAAATTCGGCTCGGGTGTCGCTGGCAAAGACATTACGACGGCTGTAAGCGAACCTCAGCCTCCGCAATTCTCCCCTGGTAAGATAAGCCAAGTCTTGACTAGTGAGGAGGCTTATTCGCTCTATCATCACATCCTTTGGATTAAGCTGATTGATGGTTGCTCTGGACGTACAGGTCCTGCTCCTTCACTGCCAATGACAGACATTGTCGGGGGAAGTTTGCTAGAGGGGACCTGGTGGAAGAGAGCGTGCCTTCTCCCCTCCAGCTTACGTTGAGGGACCTTCCGCCGAATTAAGTTCGGGAGAGCAGGCGGCAGAACGGTCAGGGCAGAGAGAAATGATCCCTGCATCGTCTTCTGTTCGTGTAGCTCCGGAGGTCGACCTCTCCACCCTACCGAGTCTCCAGATACTTCGGGCTGTGAGGAAGAATTGGCTGCTATCTAAGCGTCTTTTCGTTGGGAATTTTTTTCCCTCGTGGCAGGGGTAGCAAGTTGGTGTACCTTCTTCGACCCTATCAACTACCCTCCTTTGACGCCGTCTTCTTCGAAGTTCTGGATGAATCGTCAAAGGATGTAGTTGACAGTTTTTATCGTCACCTGAGGCGAGGAGTCGAAGCCGCTGTGGAGAGGGGGATCTCTTTCGCCCTGGCCCGTCAATGCGCTCGTGGCCAGATTGAAATTCTTAGAACTCTTCCCGGTGGGGTGGGGATAGTTGAGCTTCTGGAGCCTAAATTGCTAGAGGCGGATCAGCTTGTGGCCCAGTTTCTAGTACTGCGGCATGTTGATCTGTCTTCAGCGATAGATCAGGAGCGGGACTTCCTCATCACTGTTGTGGAGAAGGTACGGACCGCACGAGATGCGTCTAAGCCGGTTATCATAAAGGACCTCGACGATCTGTCTATTCAGTACGATCAGCTGAACCGCAGGAGCGAGGATTGCACGGCTCAGGAAGCGGCCGCCTCTCGCAGAATAATTGATACGAGGGAGCAGATCCTCGAGCTCCAGAGGAAGCTAGCTTTCTTGGAATCTGAGCTCAAGGCCTCCCTGCGGACAAAGAGCTAATCGTTTAGGAGGCCGAAAAGGTCACCCGAGCTTCTGTTGGCCTGGAGTGTGTTCTAAAGAGACTCGAAGATGGCTGGCAGGCCCACGCTCATCTGGAGGATGCAGAGCGGCTGAGTCAGGAGGCCGAGCGCTGGCCAAGCTGCGATTTGAGCGATCGACTGCCGTGCTGAGGGACCGCCTCAGAGAATTATGTATAGCCGAACCATAGTCGGCCTTTTTCTTTCTTTCTTTCTTTGTCATTTTCCTTCGTTTTGATAGGGACGTGATCTTCAGATTTGTAGTACTTTTGCTTTTCAATAAATGACTATATTTTTATCATCCATCATCTATTGTGTTTGTACTGTATCTTTGGTATTCGTGGTATTTGCCCCACTGGGGATTTTTTTGTGGACCTACTACCCTTGACATACCTTGGTTGTAGGTACGAATAATATGTTTGATAGAGATACCTAGAACGATTTCGTGGTGAGACGAATGTGGAAGTTCTTGGTATTGGGCGAAAGAACGCCATAGAACAGCTGGGCTCCGAAGGCGTATGATAATGAGAAAAGAGGTGCATGTACTAGGAGATTTAGTACATCATTTTGTGGTCAACAGCGGACACTTGTGGTCAACTGTGGATATTTGTGGTCAACTGAGGACATTTGTGGTTAACTGAGGACATTTATGGGCCTATTATCCTTGGCATACCCTGGTTTTGGGTACGGATAATAAGTCGAGAGAGAACCAACATACATACTCAGAGGTAATAAGGACGTGGTAAATATGAGGGTTTCTTCGATGGAATCTTCCTACTCAGAGGTAATGAGGACGTGGCAGGAGTGGACACCATGAAGGGTACATAGAACAACTCAGAGGTAATATGGATGTAGAAGTTTTATGTGCGGGGTGGTTTATTTTTGATGGAAGTGAAACAACTCAGAGGTGACATCGACGTTGTTGTTTCGGGAAATTTGTGGATCTGTTATCCTTTTTATGCACTGAATGTACGGGTAGTGGATCATGAGGAAGGATCTCTTTTAGAAGAAAGTTCAGAGTATGATCATACATGACTTACTACCCAGAAGATGTGATATAGATTCATTTGCAATGACCAGAGTGTAAGTTCTGCGGTACCTGAGGGCACATAACTTATAGCCCTGGTTGATTTGGAGGATGTCGTTTAGACATAATACTTCTTCAGGAACTTGCCGCTGACAGTCAACATGAGCAAGTCTCCATTTTGTTTTGCGAGACGGTAAGCACCATTGGAGAACACAGCCTCGATGATAAATGGCCTTCCCACTTTCGCTGGAATTTGCCGGCAGTTTTGTGAGTCATAACCATCGGCCTTCGAACTGCCAAAACTAGATCGCCCACTTGGAATGTTCTGAGTTTAACCTTCTTGTTGAAGGCTCCGGAGATTCAGGCTTGATACAGCTCGATCCGTTGTTGAGCTAGCAGCGCTTTTCGTCTAAGGCCTCCAACTCTTGCAGGCGACGATGGTAATTGTCATCCGTTGTCAATCGATAGGTGAGGGCGACGCAGAGCGAAGGGATTTGAGTCTTCAGTGGAGAACCGTCTCACTCCCATACACCAGAAAGAATGGTGTGTTCCTAGTGGCCGTCCGGACTATAGTACGGTATGCCCATAAGCATTCGCCAAGCTTCTCATTCCAGTCGCGTTTGTTGGAAGACACGAACTTCTTGAGTAGCTTGAAAGTTTTATTGAATGCTTATGCCAACCCATTCGCTGTCGAGTTGTACGCGTTGAGGCAATATTCTGGATTCGATGTTTATCGCAGAACCGATAGAAGGCGTGGCTTACGAACTGCAGACCGTTATCGTGGATGATCCTTCTGGGCAGTCCAAAGCGATAGATGACGTGATGCTTGAGGAAGCTGATCACATTTGAAGTCTTCACTTCTGCTAGCAGAATAGCCTTCGCTTATTTAGACAACTAATCTATGATTACGAGTATGAAGCGATGTCCTCGGGACGAAGGCGGAGTGATCGGACCAATGATGTCCATTCCCCATGCTTGAATGGCCAGGATGCCACCGTCGGATGTAGAAACTCGGATGGCTGGTGGATGAAATCTGTGTAGACTTGACAGGCTTTGTACTTTCTTGTATAGTCTATCGCATCTGCAACCATCGTGGGCCAGTAATAGCCCATTCGACGAAGGCGGTCTTGCAATTTGGACCAGGCTGATGAGCCCCACAGACACCGTCGTGGGCTTCGCGTACAGCTTCCTTGGCTTCTGTATTTGACAGACACCGAAGCAGTAATCCATCGTATGATCGCCGATATAGTATTTTCGTCTCTGTATCATAGAAGAATCTGAGGGAACGTCTTCTGATAGAAGTGGCTTTCTTCGGATTCTCGGGCAAGATGCCATAGACTACGAAGTCTACGAATGGCTGTCTCAGTGTGGTGCTTCGTCGCCGTCTGAACGAAATAGTTGTCAGCAAATTAGACGGTATTCTTGGGATAGACCAACTTGTGGCCTATTACGTCCACCAAATGATGAGTATATTTTGGGATCGCTAGGAAGCGGCCAGTCCTGCTAAGGCATCGGCTTCAATGTTCCGGAGTCTCGGAACGTGTTCTATGAAGAACCCCTCAAATGACGAAATGATGGTGATCGCTCTTTGGTGATAGGGGATCATATCTTCATAGCGAACTTCGTATGAACCCCGGATCTGATTGATGATTAACTGTGAATTGCCACATGCTTCAAGATACTCTACCCCCAGCTCCTTTGCAAGTCGGAGGCCAATGAAGCATTGTACTCGGCCACGTTATTTGAACAGGGCTCCGTGAGGGAGTAAGCTGATTGATCACCAGCCCGGAGGGAGAAATCAGCACTACTCTGACTCCAGCGACGATGTTGCCCTTGGGCCCAGTTCTGGAAGCACCGTCAAAGAACATTTGCCATACGGCATCATGAGAGGCCACATTTGAATTGGCGACCTCATCTGGAATCTCTTGTCTATTCTAGTTGACTCCGAACCTGGATGAGCTGCTAAAAAGTCTGCCAGAGCTTGACCTTTAACAGCCTTCTGCGGGACGAAGATCATGTAGTAGGGAGTCAATAATATCGCCAGGTAGCGAGGCGAGAGCTAAGTGCACCTGGCTTAGTCATGAGGACTCTAAGGGGGTTAACTCTTAATACGACATGGATGGTTTGTCCCGTAACGTAGTGTCGCGTCATCTGAATAGCGAATACCAGAGCAAGGCACTCATTTCTACGCAGTGTATCGATGCTTAGGCCCATCATCAATTGGCTGAGGTAATATATAGCTTGCTCATGGCCTATCATTGTTTTGTGCTAGTAAAGCACCGAGAGAATGCATCATCGCTCGTACGTAAAGCAAGAACGGCTTTCCAGCAACCGGGGCCACCAGGACTGGAGGGTTCGATAGATATTCTTTGATGCTCGAAGGCGCGCAGACATTCTTCATCCCATACGAATGAAACGCCCTTCTTCATGAGGTGGGTGAATGGCTGACATCGTCCGAAGAGGTTAGAGATAAACCTCCTGATATAAGCTAGCCTCTCTTGAAGGCCTCGGAGTTCACGGAGATTTCTCTGGGGACCCATCTCCATGATTGCCTTCGTCTTCTCCGGATCTATATGAATTCCTTGGGCAGTGATGATAAAACCCAGGAATTTTCCACTAGATACGCCCAAGAAGGATTTGGTAGGATTAATCTTCAAGTTGTGCGCATCAGGTCAAATACCGTCCTCAGATCCTGCAGATGGTCTCCCTTAGAACGACTTTTGACAGCTATGTCGTCGCCGTAACACTCACGGTCTTACGCAGATGACCTCTGAAAATATGCCCGTGGATCGTTGGTATGTGGTGCCGACATTCTTTAAACCGAAGGGCATGACGGTGTAACAGTATATGCCAATCGGTGTTCGGATTGATGTATGCTTCTTGTCGTCAGAAAAATCTTGATTTGGTTGTGTCCTGAGAAGCCATCCATGAATAACATACGCTCAAAGCCGCATGTGTGTCGATCATGATGTCCGTGATAGGAAGAGGGAACTCATCTTTGGGACATGCCTCGTTCAGATTGCGAAAGATGCAGATTCGAATCTTTCATTCTTTGAGGACTGGTACTATGTTGGCGACCCAGTCTGGATGTTGCTCCTCCCGGATGAAGCCGCTGGCTATCAGTTTGTTGACCCAGCTTTGATGGAGTTCATGATTGTTTGCAAAAACAAAAGTTGATCTTTATTTCAACAAACTTTGTAAGAAGATTACAAGAATTCTGGAAAAGTACAACTATAGGAATCCGATCTAGATGACGATCGCTTTATCCCTTGGACGATGTGAACTTTGAAGACGATAGCCTCGAAGTTGAAGGCGATAGCCTCTGAAGAATGCAGCAGCACTTGGGCACTTGGCAAGAACTCCTGAACACTCTGATTTTTTGAACTTTTTCTGTCTGATCCACCCTAGGATGGACTTGAAACTCTATTTATAGAGTTCTAGAAATAACTACTTTTTAATTATTCTGGACTGCGTAAGATGGATTGTGCTGCATTGGACCGCACAGACATCAGTCTGCGCTGGCAGTTACTTGATCGTGGGCCAACTGTATTGGACACATGGCATTATTTGATTGAAATGTGCATGATCGAGTACAGACGGTTACCACGTAATGTGTCATTGATGGTATGAAGGCCACGTGTACTTTGTCAGTTGTATTGATGGAGTGCTCCACCTGAATTACGCTGGCTTCAGATTGCGCTAGACTGGACCGCGTGTCGATTGCGTTATAGACAGATTGTGCTGCATGTACAGCTGTCCTCGAGCGCTGTGCTGCACGATAAACGAACAGTTTCGTTCGTACTGTCAGCTGTCAGAAGATCTGATTCTCTGTCAGGTAATGATGCGAGGCCACGTCAGCTTACGCACTTGGATGAGTGCGCTGTTCGGTATGTGCAATCGAGAATGTGCGCAATCTGTCTCCTACGCAATTCAATTGAAGGATGCATTTCTTGGTTTTTATGACTTTGTTGATGGGTGCAACTTGATTTTTAGGACCTACAAGACCCCCTTCAAAGTTTTCGAAGCTTGAAGATAGTCAAAGCTTCAAAATACTTTGAATTTTGATTTATCAAGTTCAAGTGATGACCTGCGCAATCGGATAAGGCAGCTCCTATTTCTCCGGTACAATCTGAGGAGTTCGTTTACTTTCGAAAACTATAAATAGTTCTTTTCTCTCTCTATCATTCTTTACTTGCTTTAAACTTTCGAAAGAGAAAATTTTCTGAGATCACCCGACTCTTCTCCTTCCCGACGATCCTCATGGCTCCCAAGCGCTCCGCCACCGAGAAAGGCAAGGCCCCTGCGAGTCTTTGGCTTGGACTGCGCCGCGCCTTCTCGACATGAAGTTGCTCATCCTGCAATACGAGGTAAACGACCGATCGAAAAATCCTTTTTAGGGTTCTTCGACACTGTTGATCCTTCGAACCTGTTTTTTTTAGAGATTTGGTCATACTGCGCCGCTGTTTAGTGTTTCGGTTGCACAAACCTAATAGTTTTCATTTTTATGAAGACTATTTGCTTGCGCAATCGGTTAGAACGTACTGGCAAAAGTCAGTGCAGTCTGCTGATTTGCACACGGCTGTCCAGCACAAACTGATGCTTTGTGCAAGTTATTCAGTACAATCTGATGGCTTGCAAGTGGATGAGTTGGCGCCACTGGATAGTTTGTGCATAGAAGCTAGTGTTTGCGCAATCTGATGCTTGCGCAATTTGCTGACAAATCTTTAATTTTACTTGTACTGAATTCTGTTTTTTCTGTTTGATGAAGTTAACATCAGAGAGGACCCTGAGTATGAAATATTTACAGGGTCCCTTGCTGAACCAGAATTTAAAGAAGATTTATCCCATGTGCTCTTTCCAAAATATGCTCTGCCATCCTCCCGCCAAGCCATCTTGGTGGCTCAGGACAATAAAACTTTGTTAAGTCTGATGAATGGACAACCCTTGCAGTCTGCTGACGCCATTACCCACAAGAAACCCATGTTCTTATTTGGCGAAGCCATCGACAAGAGTTCTCAGCCAAGACCCCGTGTTGAGCAGAGACTCTGCCAAAGAAAGGAAAACTAGTCCTGTTACGGACATTGCTAGATGCCTCCCTCTGGCCCGCTATGCCCACAAGCCATCCCAGGAGGATGGAATGGGATATTACTCCCCTCCAGCATGCAAGGACCAGAAAGATCTGTGTCAAGAAGGCCCAAACAACAGAGACATGTTCTATAGCTCTTCTGAGCGATATAGCACTTTACTCAGAGGGTTGAAGCCAGGCTGTATCCTTCCAGAGAACTCTTCTTTGTTGCTGCCGGTGAGGACACCAATCTTTTCTAATGAGTATGCAAAGGCTGAGGGCAGATACCCGGATCAGGACATCCGGCTGACCGGTCTGGCACGACAGGAAAAATGTGTTTTTACGGCGCACAATGTGCGCCGTAAAACACTTTAGACGACGCACATGCTAACGCGTATTAGCCCATGCCGTAAAAGATGAGAGTTTAGACGGCATAATCTGCGTGCCGTCTAAACTCAATTTGTGCATCGTCTATACTCATTTACGACATTCAGTACATGCGTGAAAAGGCACATATGGCGTGTACTAGCACGCTGTTAATACACATTTACGACATACATATACATGTCGTTAATACACAATCATGACATGCAAATGCACGTCGTTAATAATATTTTATGGCATTCTTTTGCATGTCTTTATTAGTCAATTATGACATTCATTGTATGTCTAAAAAGTACCATATACACATCAATTAAGACATATCATGCACGCCTTAAATTCTTTTCCATTAAAAAAATATGCTTTCTGTATAATCAGTTTTACCTTTTGATATTCAATCACACTGCATATAATATACACAACAATTAAAATTAACTATCATTGAAACAAAATAATTTTCATTGAAACAATAATGTCAAATCCATATCAAAAACATACTTTATAGTGAGCATAATAATTGTTATAAGTACTATCATTGAAACCATAATATCCTGTATCAATGTGCACAATAACATCATAAAATTATAAACAGTTCTCGTGTTGTCGAAGCTTCAGACTGTTGCGGCTTTGAGACTAAGAAGATCTGACACTTTACTGGTGTAGTAATCTGGCTTAATGGAGTTTGAGGGGCTTTCGAGCATTTGCAGACTAGTCACACCTACAGAAGAGCAATATCCCAAACTTAAGTACATGATCGTACAAGAATACGAGTACAAAAGAATAAATCACTGTGAATCTTTCTGATAGAACGAGAAGGGTTTTGCAGACACCATTCTGGCCAAATAAAATATATGAATCCAATCTGTCCCCTACCATGCATATCTGTGACTTGAGAATGCCGAACCAACAGTACGAAATTGCTCAAAGACATCCTGACACACACTACATCACAAGAATGCAACCTGCACTTAGTATTGAAACATAAGAAACAATGGTAACTTAGAACTCAAGAAAATTACTATACTAGAGGTGATAATGAAGCAGATATGTAGGGTATTGAAGCATAACAAAAAAGGATATAGCTAGGTAAGAAATCAAAGAAATTGACTTGTTCAAGCTTCATCTAATATTTGTCCTAATTTGCTTGAACTCGAAGCCAACATGGCAATGTCCAACCTTGGTTTGTTAGCCAATAATGTAGCTTGAGCTTCCTTGATTAAGCTACATTAATGTTCGACAAGCCTATCTCTGCTTCAGTTTGTTCAAGCCATATCTTGCAAAATGATTTCAACTATATCAGCATATCATATACTCAAGTTATTTAGGAAGAAACAAACGATGTACATGTTTTACATTACTATTCTCCATTATCTGATTTGATACCATACTTTGGGTTCTTAGAATTTTGACTTGACATACATCACGATCACATCACATTTTGGGGTTATATACTAACCAGAAAGAATGATAAAATATATTAAATAAAAATGAGAAATGTAGCTTTTTTCAACAAACAGATTGGATCCATTACAGAGATATGGAATATAGGAATAATACATATTAAGTCTGATGCATACATGTTTGTATACATACACATGCCCCCTTTTTTGTATGTATACCATTACTTGGTTGATGGATCTACATTAACTATAAAAACTGTAGAAGTTCATAGAGCGTCTTTATTACTTATATTTGTCCATTTAGAATCCGTTTTAATTCATTTTATTTTTAGAGCTGTAGGGCACCGCCTGCTGCAACAATATTTTTTTGGAGCTAATGATGAAGCTCTTTTGGGGAGAACAAGTGAAAGACAACATGTGCCTATTGAAGAGTAAGGAGAACCTAAGAAAAATTGTCTATCATCTGAAGGTTGTGCACATAAACCTACGGAGCACATGCGTACTTATATACATTATACATAAATAGATACAGTCATGTATACATTTGAATTTACGTGCAACATGTAGACAGAATTAGCAAGCCTTAAATATATGTATCTTGCATAGTTTTTCGTAGTATATTTCGATTGCACAAAAACACTAAATTAGATGGTTCACTAACTTTTGGTTCGGAAGCTAAAGAATAGCTTGACTCTCGGCTTTAGATCTTTGATACTTACTTTGAGACACACCCACATTTTAGGGGATCTCTTACAGGTTACATCTAAGAGGTCAAAGGAATAACAATATATCCTTCAATAACTATATTCCTTATTACAGGTAACATCCAAGAGTTTTGAGGAAGATCAAAATCAAACATTCAAAATTCACTTGTCTGTCATAGCATTGATTGTTATTTAAGCATAAACTTGTACTGTTTCTTCATTCTCTGAGGTTAAAGCTATCACTGGGGCTGACCAGGACAGAAAGAATGTGATTTTGCTTTCCCCAAAATATATTTGTGATTCCTATTTTCTTTTAGCCAAAGTCTTAAGTATCATTACTCATTTGTCGATTGCTTCATTATTTTTGTATATTTTTGTTGTATCATATGATAAATTTGTATATCTACAGATTCCATATTCATCATGTCACATGTATTATGGCAGGAATGTTCACCACAATGTTGGTTGTCCTAATTACACCACCTCCTCTTGATGAGGATGGGCGGATGAATTTGTACGATATGTATCTTATTTTCTTCTTTCTCATTGAAACTCTTTGTCATTGTTTCACATATACTACTTTGCCAGATTTTTTTCTATTCTGCTCTTCATTACTCATTTACTCGTTAACTATGTGATCATCTTCAAAAACTTTACCAAAGCACTCCACATACCGATATACACATGAAATTACAGGGCATACCATTATCCTTCTCAACAAATCCCTTTCAAATAATTTCCTAAACTTTTATTCATATGTTCATTTCACTTGTCATATGCCATTCAGTCCTACATCACTTAATCTTCAAGTTATCCAAAGAAAGTTCAAGAGCCTTTCCTGCAGGATCAGGTTACTTCAATTGTTATACTTGGTCATAACTTAAGTATGAAAGTTCAAGAGTCTTTCTTGCAGGATTAGGTTTACTTCTATTGTTACTGCAAGTTCTTGTTGCAAAATTAGTGCAAAAATACTCATCCATATTTTCTGAATAAAGCTTTCATCTAGTTGTGAACAAGTTGCATAAATATGGACACCGATTCAGATACGGACACGGTAGGGATTCGGGATATGGCATTTTAGAAATTTTGGAGATACAGGTACGACATGGATACAGTTATATATACAAAAAAATATATTTATACATATCCTAATAATATCTATTTATGCATGTTTTGGATAGTAATTACATTTCTAAAAGTTTGTAAAGGATTTATGTTGCTTTACCATGTCTCAATTACATTTACCACAATCTCTGACATGTCAACTGCGTATTGGGCCGCTTTGGAACCTAAACATAGGTGATCCATATTTGATAGGAGTATCAAAGAAGTGTCGTGTCAAATACGTATCGGATACGGACATGGTCCTCCCAAGGAGTATCTCTGCAACATATACGGACTCGAGAAACCGGTGTCCTGTATCCATATCACGTGCATACTAGTATCATGTTCGTGTTCGTGCAACATAGATAACTATATTGTACATATTTAAAATTTTCGTATATCGTATCTTTACCGTGTCTTTAACGGTCGTACCCTTGCCCGTATTCATGTAACATAGGTTATGGTGCATTAATGTGTTGGCCAATTTTCTAAAGGGGGTTTTTGTTTGTACAAGTTCTCTATATGGTGACAAGGCGATAGAACTGCCAGAAAGGACAAACGAAGTGACTGGTGAACTATAAGATAAATATGTGTGTGTTAGGTAAACTTGAAATGCTCAAGTGGCTCACAGATCTTTAACTAGAGTCTAAAGATGTAATTGTATCTGGGCCAGAAAAAAGTTTTGTAATTACTTAACATATGAAGATTAATGAAGAATCAAGTCTGGATGTCAAAATGTAAGGGAATCAAATAAGTGAAACACAAAATTGAGAGTAGACTACAAACAAAATAAAGCTCATACAACAGTCCAAGTAGCATTGTCATGCTCCTGAGCCCGAGATATCTTGATGCTGCGAGACCCAAATTTGGCATACATGAACAATATGAAAATAGCATACAAAGATACGCAGAATAGAGCATAAATATATTGTCTAAAATTAAGACTTAAAGACACCAAAGGGGTTTCCTATGGTAAGGTATGGGAGGAATGGGTGTCCCCTTGACAAAATGCTAATTAAATGAGAGGGGATCATAGTGCTAGTAGCCCACGACAAGGACGATCATTAATGATTAGCCTTATCTCAATAAAATCTAATAATAAGACTTAAATTTACGTACATTTTTCTGTTCGATGAAAGATCAACTCCATCATTTAATCTGTATGAGATAACTGCATCAAGAAATAATGACATGTCTTGCTGCAGGCAAAGCTGCTGTAGACTTTAGGTTGAGATAAGCCAATTCCACTCTGATAGTCACAAGAGAATTTGCAAAAGAAATACTCGGACTCCTATTATAATCTGAATGTGTCATATCTAAGTCTGAACATGTGAGGTAAGCCTCATAAAGAATAGGTACAAAGTCGAACATTTACAAATTTTGAGCCAATCCCTAAACAAGAACTAAATTTGACGGACATCATTGACTTTCCTTTAAGGGTATCACATGATCAAATATTAATCTAACTTTACTAACAAAGAAGACTGAACTTATGCATGAGTGGTTATATGTTACCATTTTATTTTTAAATAAATGTTATACGCATATCAGGGTAGAATCAGAATAGTAACAGATAAGTTGGAGAAAACTCGAGAAACAAAAATAAAAGCATAAATGTAGCCAAAGCAAAAACAAATTGATGGCAAATCCTGAAGTATCACTACTTGTAGTACCAACCCTTCAGTGTATAATCACTTTTAAAGGATGAACATGCAGATACAACCAGAACTTATCTTGGAATAAAGAGATATGTTCCTTTAATTTAAAACATATGTGTACCTTTTTGATGATTTTATTCTTTATTTCATAGTTGGCAGCTTCCAAGATCATCCTTCCAGATAGTCTCCTTCCAAACTAAATGGTAGAGAAACTTTAAAATCAATCAAAGATTTATATAAAAAAATAAGCTGTATGATAAATAGAAACTTCCAGCACCAGTTAAAAAATCTTTGACAAAGTTAGCATGTCGCCACCCTATTAAAAGAAAAGTAGACTTGGCTTCGCAAAAAATGAAATTCAGGTAAACATTTCCCTGTAGAAATCAATTGTTATGGAGGAATAACTTTAAAACTATTTGTTGGAGTTTCTTTGTTCCAACACTCAGGGCAGCAGGGCTCTGTACCTTCCAAGTCCAACTTCAAGGCTTCCTTGACCATTTGACAATTTAAAGCCATCCGATGGAAAAGAGCCAGAACCTGTCTCCATACTACAATCGAAAATAAGCCTTCTACTAGGCAATAGAAGGGGGCTCCTTTCACTACTTGCTCCTTCTTACTCATTATTTAGCGTTGTCCCATTCTTCTACTCTATTTGGCTGCCATGAAGCATGGACACTCAAAAATGATGTTGTGTCTGCGTGATAATATGTCAACACATACCAAATAAGACACCTTCTCCAAAATACTATAGCTACGACATGCCAAATATAGAATGGTGTCCGTGTCATCTTGTTTGTATGTAATTGACACAAGACAAACACCTACTTCAAAATACACTAGGGTATGACATAGTCGGTGCACCATCTGAATCATCTTGTATGTACGTATCGGACACAACACAGGCACTCCATAATATGGTAGGACAATCTAAAATTAGTTTCTTTCCATCTTTGTACCATATTGTGTGGTATTCATGTCCGTATAGCCAACCTGTAAAGCATTCAGATGTGGGTCATTTCCTGCTTGAATAATAATCATTTTCCATAGTCAAAGATGCATTGATCTAATTCATGTCATGATCCTTATGTTGCTAAATATTTATTCGGAGAAAGCAAGGAACAACAGTAATACAGAAGTCAACACATCCTTGCTCACGTAACTCCTTTCTCGATAAGTAATTGACAGGGCCATCATCAAAAGATTCAAAACCTCCATCCCTCCAAACAATGACTACACTACCATTTGTTCTCTTAGCAAAATATCCCAGCCTCACAGAAACAAACAATATTCTGCTACGTTAAGAACTCTCTAGGGAACCAACTTCCTCCACATCTTAGAGTTGTCAGAAATATATTATTGATTTGGGGCCTTATAAAAACTAACCGAGAGCTATTTCATCAGTTCCAAGGCAACAAATAATTAGATTCAGCGAAATTCATCATCACAAAAGAATGTATTCAAAGGGAAGCAGGCTTATAACATATGTACAGACATTAGACAATAAGTTGATTTTCAAAGAGTGGAACTAACTCAAAATGTATGTACATATATAAGACAATATATATACACCAAGTGCAGCTATGGGGCTGAAGCCAAGCCATCATGCTGATAGCGCAATGTGGGTCAATTAACTGAAATAAAAGCCTAAAGCAAGGGAAGGTTGGAAAGTTGAACACAAGCTACAAAACTAAACCAGCCCAATGAAGGATCAACTGAAAGTGACATGTCAACTGATGGGTCATACAGATTCAAAGTTCAAATCTAGAAAGCACGAAGGCTCAACTAGATAATCTGGAACTTCCCTTATTGTAGATTGGCTTGGGCTGGTTGAAAACAAACTGAATACAAGCCTTGGAAAAAAAAGAAAAGATGACACAAGTTGGAGTTAACTATGCCATTCAAGCCTACTTCAAAGTTATATAACCTTTTGGATTCATTCATATGATGTACTTCTAAAAATCTAAAAAATCATGTGCATGCAATATCAATAATTATTTGATTTCCGATATCAAAAAAAGTCTGATATTCTATGAAACAGACGATACTATACTACTATGGATGCCTAATCCAGATACTGTCGATATTGTCGATCCAGATACTCATGGGAAGGATCCGATAACGATACGGTAGTAGACCACCATTTGAAGTTATATGGAAGGCTGCTATGTCTAGAGGTGCTTTTCTGATGCTTTAGACCAACGATACCTCTAGCACTATGGATGCCTAACCCACTTCATCTTCTATTCCTCTCTCGCCAGTTTTTAACTAGCTAGACTACAAATTAATTTCCACGATCAGCTATGCATTTTCAGCATAAAAAGGTCCATTCTCTTTTATAACAGAAATAAAATGTCGGCCAAGGTTTAGGACTTGAAACATAACTTTTCTTTAAGAAATTTAGAACACTTCTCATCGTCAATTATAATCCAAAATAAATTGTCATTCACAATCTCCAAAATAGGTTAAAATAAATAAATAAATAAATAAATATAGGGATTAATACAAATATTTACTAATGACAATCAAGGGACAACAATTTTTTCTTCTCATTCTTTCTAGATCCACAATAAAGTATTTTGATGGGCTCACTAAGCCAGTGGCAGCCAATTTGATGAATTCATCTCCCAAGTTGTTATATACATACAAAATTAGTTGCACTGGACGTGGAATAGAGCAAATTGACTCAAATTTCTGCAATTATTTCTATTGATGAACTTGATATATAACCTCTTCATTCATGCAATAAATGAAGAAAAGAGAAACAATTGATTCCAATGAAATTGTACAGCTACTTATTTATGTTCATGCAGGCATTTATAGTATAAATATGACACAACAAAGCCAGCCCAAATAACAGACCATGAAAGAATAGACAGCATGCTGAATCCAAATCTCACAGTTCTTGCCAATAAAAGTAAGGGTGAGAAAGTGAATAGAACTGATATTAGTTTCGACTTCCAAATTCAAAGAAACAACATGTTAACAAAAAGGAAAACAAAAATAAAATCTATGTTGCAAAAAAATAGTGTCCGCATCCCTATCATGTGATTTGCTTAACAGTAGGGTTGGTGTCTTTAGTATTTATGCAACATAGTCAATAACATTGTACCTATTCAAATATATATATATATATATATATATTTTTTTATATATATATATATATATATATATATATAAATAAAAAATAATATATATATATATATATATCATCCGTATTGATGCAATATCCATCTTATGCTCAAACCAGAGAGGCATGCACTTTTCCTTGTATACTAGTTAAAACAAGGGTATTAGGATTTCAACATGAACCTATTTTTGACTGCATTTTGCAGTTGTTCAATACTTAAACCCCCTAGAGAAGAAGAAATGATTCTTTGGCCTAGGAAAAGCTATAAATCAGTGGTTAGAGCCGTACTCTTCGTGCAAGACAACCTTGGCCTTGGCCCTAACCAAGTACACTATAAATACTGACATTGCAATTCAAAGATAAAATCGTATGGCGAAATAACTATCCATACATTTGGACAAACGATGAAGAAATCAAATTAATGTGAACAAAAGGGTTTCAAAAATAAAAGCATAGAGGATTTTCAATGAAGTTTGATTCATAGTGCTGCAATATTCGATCATACGAGGAGCTAGATAAATTCTGATATCAAGCTAAGAAAATGAAAAGAAAAATTATATTATCAATAGCGATTTCAATTATCAGCATCATCCATCAAACACCTATGACATTTGTCTTTCCCTGAATTTAATAGAAAGAAGATGGCTGGTAAGAATCTAATAAAATTGAATATAGACTTATTTTGTCCTAAGACAGCAGTGAAGTGCAGTCACTTCACATGAGCAGTTATTATTTCTTAAGCATTGTTAAAGACCAAATAAACCATCTTCATTTATTCCTTTTGGTTACGACAGCCCACAAGACAATCCTCAACCTCAAGTATCGAACTTGATACATACACTTCCCTTATACTACTCTAGTAAGCCCCTTTGGTATCATATTCCAGTTGTACTACCAACTAATTTATGTAAAGCCAAACTAGTGGTTCCTTCATGTTTAGAATCAATTGCACAAATCCTCACCTGAGCCATTTGTAGAACCGCCCGCTTTAAAGAATGAAAATGTATTGCTTTTGTTTAATGTAGTAGAGTTTGTGGTTTGCAGGAGTGGTCCTTGGAACCGGTTTCTAATGTGGTTTAGGACCATTGTAAATTGTTTTTTTTCCATTAAAACTCTCTTTAAATGAAACATGTGGGATACTATCCTCCACCCTTCTTTTCTAAAAAAATAAATTTAAAAAAGAAAAGAAAGATGAGGACTATTTGTAAGCACTATTATTATTATATCTTTTAAGTTTTCCTTGCACTAAAATAGACCATAAATCTCCCCATCTGATGTCAAGCATCCTAACTACATCTCTCCAAACAGTACATTTCTATATATTTTTGAGATAAATGTAACATCCCTTAAACACAATGTCGCAACCAAACACTATATTTGCAGCGTCACTAACAGCAATAAAATGTAACAAAATATCATAATTTTACCAATAAAACAATACTAAAGAAGTCACCTTTCCACCATTAGGTCGCTCCGTGAAGCCGCCACGGGACAAGAAGCACCAACCGTCGAAATCGACTTCCTTTAGTTCAAGAAAACATTACAAAACACCAAATTTAACCCACAATTCAAATCAAACCCATGAACAAGAACCATAAGAAGGAGAAGATAAAAAAAAAACTAGAAGAAGAAAAATAACTTACCATATTTTGTTCTTCGATGAACTAAAACAAGAACAAGAACAACAGGTGGCCATTTAATTTGTTTGTGAAAATAACACCACCAGTACAAAATAATTAAAGAAAATTAAAGTTACCTACCGGTGGCAGATTCGACATCGACAGGGCCAAGGAGGCAGATCCGAAGGAGTTGGTCCAGCATTAGGGAATTGGGGATAGAGGAATCTAGTCGCGGAAAGAGTGGATCTGGGTCCTGCAGCCCGCCGATGACGCCGCCCGGGCTCCTTCTCTTCTCCACCGCGATATGGGTCCGGGAATAGAGTCGTACTTAAGACCTTTGACATCTCTATCTTCGATTTTTAGTCATATCTAACAAAAAATAGGGTTTTAAATAGAGGAGAGTAGATCCTTCGACGGAGGTGGGGCCTAGATCTTCTCCTGTCCTCTGGCGGAGTCGAAGGGTTCGATCTCGTCGACAACGATGGAGGAGGGGGCAGGGGCCGTGAAGGAGGAGGAGGACTTTTCTGTGTGAGCACTGGAGAGAGGGCTTTTCTGTGTGAGCACTGGAGAGAGAGGACTTCCAAAAACATTGAAACGACAATAAAATAGTTGGGCGCGGATTCGCCCCGCTATTTTTTCCCCACAGATGTTAGGACTTTCGATGCACACCGTAAGCAAAAAAATAACATTTACGGCATTCAATGTAAGCCTTAAATAAATATAGCAAATTACTTTTTGAGTTTTACATGACGTTCACTACAATGTATGTCATAATTTAGTTATTTACGGCACACTTATATACGTATGCCTTAATTTCAATGTCGTAAAAAGCTACTTTTCTTGTAGTGTGGTGAACCCGGAGAACAAGAGGTGGAACTGCATAGCCAACTGGATATTGGCTCAGTTTGAAGACAAAATTAAAGAGATCGAGCTTTATCATGCAGTATATGCTACCGTGTATGGTTTCCATCCAAACCCTCATCTGTTTCTGGCCTTGGCAGAGAGGTATAATTATAGGACAGGGACATTCATGACGCCCTGCGGGGAGATTGGATTAGCCCTCCATGAGATGAAGTACATCTCGTACCTACCAACGGAAGACTTTCCTTACGAGGAGTATGTTCCCACAAACGACGAGTTAGATAGACTATGTCGGGAAAATGCAGAGATGGTGGCAGTCTTCGACGAACTATTGTGCCATTACAACATATGCTCCCTGTACTATAAAAGCGGCTCTTCCGGCACCTGTTATTCATCGAAGTGGTTGCCATATCTTTTTCTTAATCATATCATTGAAAAAAAGACTAAGGATCATGACACATGCAACCCGACTTTCTTCCAATCCCTCAGCCACAGTGAAGTAATAAGACTGATGGAAGAAAATAAGAAAATGGATATCAGAGTTAATGATGAACACCAATACCCTCCGCTCAAGACCGGAGATTTTGTTGAAAGCTTTATAAGAATGGGCTACAGGTCCATGTCAAGAGAAGCCCAGCTGGCGGGATTCCTGACATACTAGCTCCGTTGATTCGTCGTACCCGGAGCAAGCGCCGTGGACCTCTTCCACCGCGGTGTACTTTTTGCTGCTGTCCGGTTAGTCTTCGGCTACCGGATGGATTTGTTATCAGCGATGGCCTGTAGAATAAATGTAGGTCTTCGTCTGTATGTTGACTCCATGATCAAATGGAAGGGTGAGAAGGGGACTTTCCCTCGACTGGAGTTGCCTTACACCTATCTATTCGGATGGTTGCTTCTGCACCATCCGTCTTTGATGAACCCCGACATGGGAGCAGTCGGTGGTAGCTTTCTTCGGAGATTCTCCCGAAGCAAGTGGGTGTGCATTAGTCTGAAGGACTGCAAACGTGTCCTGAACCTTGGGAAGGGATGGAATTTTTACTGCTTTACCCCTCCAGCTGGTTATGAATTCATGGCAACAAATCTTGTTGACCTTGGGAGGCAACCGTTAGGTCGAGCCGCTTTTGACTGGCTGAGGACGATCAGGCCGTCCCACTTGGTATATAGATTTGAAGAGGAGTGTTATTTGCAACCATATCTGCCAAGTCGCTTCGCTCGTCAATTTAGTTATGACCAGTTCCATGTAGGCAACGCTATAACTTGCCTACAAGGAAAGAGGTATTTGATTGATGGTGCCAGAGCATGGGCCTACTACAACGCTCGAGACATAAGGACAGTGTTCTCGATGCCAAACAAGAATGATAATGGCCCTAGAATGTTATATACATATTCACTGTTTTATACAGCTACAAATACTTTCGTCGAGAATTTCAATCTGGTGGATAGCTTCGCGACGGCGACTCGTCTGAAGAAGGAAGCCACTGCTATACTAGCTCCAAATAATGACGAGCAGCATGAACCGGTGGATGATCCATTAGAAGCCTCAAGGGAAGCAAACTTCCCTGAGGAAGTCAATTAACCATTGAGAATTTCTCTGAAAGTTGTTAAGTCTCTGGCCAGGGAGAGAAAAAGAAGGATTAACGAACCTTCTTCCCCAGCTGCAAAGAAGAAACTTAATTTGGATCAATCAGAGAAGGTTACATGTAATGCCTGTGTTCATATTTCGTATTCTTGGAATACGTGTACGTATTTATTCTTGTATTGCATGATTTCCTTCTTGGCTTGGTTTATTCCTGGTTCTCGTTGGTTGGTTCGGCTTGGCTTGGTTTTGATTGGGTTCATGATGAACCCAAGGTGAACCCCTACCTACCACCACCATTTGTATTTATTAGCCCTCTTTATTCTCTCTCTTCATTTATCATCTTCTTCTTCCTTATTTACTTCCCTACCTACCAGAGAGAGAAAAGAGAGGTCTAGGCAAGTGCAACTTGCTTCATGGAGGAACTCCAATTTTATTACTTCATTCTCTTCCTTACTACATTCTAAAGCACTTTAGTACTTGGCATTTTCACTTTCCATGGCTAGATTCTTGTAGATCTATGTTTATTTTATTTTCAGATTTCTTGGGTTTTGATCTACTTAATCTTGTTATTTCTATGTTTTGATGGTTCTATGTTGTAGAGTAGCTCGTTCTACCCTATTTTGACCTATGGAAGTTCGGATTTGGGCTCCGGATGAAAGTTTTATGAAGCTTGGAAGGCATGGGTTCCTAGTGTTCTTCTCCTCGGAATTTTGGAGAAGAAGAACAGTTCCCTGGCGTATGGCTATACTTGACTGCATGAGTATTCATGCGGCAAGTCGCCATCAGCCGCTTGAGACCCTTGTACTTCTAAATCGCATGAAACTAAGTCCCAGCCGCATGAGGCTGAGTCTCATACTCAGCCGCATGGGCTCATTTCCCATCAGCTGCATGAGTCTACATGGACTTAGTCGCAGGGCTGGGAACGAACTCTTCTCGAAGCCGCATATGCAACTGTTCCCCCCCTCCAGCCGCATAAGCCACCGCATTGACCCAGCCTCATGCGCCCTCACTTCTTTCGGGCCGTATGGGTTTTGCTATGTGAGCCGCATGGACTTAAGTTCACCATCAGCCGCATGAAGACCCCTTTCTAATTCGAGCCGCATATGCGCTCACCTTCCTGAACCGCATGAACTCAAGCACTTGCCAGCCGCATAGGTCCTGATCCCCGGGCCGCATGAGACCCTAGACCCTGGCCGCATGGACTTCTGAGTCCGGGCCGCATAATCCCGATTAATTCTAGCCGCATGCGCCTTTGCATTTCCAGCCGCTGGCGCCCTTGCACTTCCAGCCGCATGCGCCCCCTCCTTTCCTGACCGCATATGACTGAGCCGCATGACTTTCTCATGTTCCTATGTACTACTATTTATCATTATTTGCCCATGTTTTGTAACTCCTTTATTAGATATTTTACGCCTTTTGTCATGAACTTGATTTTACTTAATATGTTTGGAATGATTATTGTACTTGACATGGTATAACAAGGAATTAGCACAACATGACAGTGACCCGTAGTGGTGCACTCCTGACATGACCAACCTGACATGATAGTGGCCCGTCGTGGCGCACTTCTGACAAGTACACCTGACATGATTTATCTTAAACAGCTGTTGCGACGGCTACCGGACACGACATGACCTGTATAATTACCTGGACACCGTAGACGATTGTGCTTGTACAAATAAACCAGTCCTGTCTTGCATCATGTCTAGGGAGGGAGCTCCTGAGTACCACGGTCAGGAGTACCTATTGAAATGGACTAAGGCTAATAACTAGATTAATATATTAGTCATGAAGAGATTTCCCAGCTACAGGCAATCCCGTTACCTGGGCGCGCCTGGGATCTGTAGCCTGCCGTCGAGTAGGGCACATTTCCAGCACACTGTCATATGTTGCACCCTTCAAGCTACTTAAGGGTACATGCGTTTCCTGGACGATGTACCCCCCTGAATTCAACCCTAATCTTTCGTCCTGGGTAACCTGGATGGTCTGCAGGGCTTGTGGCTGTGGAATAATCTCACTGCATCTTGTTAGTAATTAGGCTTGTGACAACCCTAGTTAGTTAAAGTATCAAGCCATAATTCTTGCTTGGCCGTGAAATGATTGGATGGAGTCTAACCGGTCTAGTCTTGCCCTGATCCTGTTCCAGATTATTGAATGACCAGAATGCTTGTAATTATTTTACCGATAAATGGTGAGAATTCCAAGTTCTGTTCAGACGAAGGGTTACAACCCCGGTCCTTTTTTGGTTTACGGGTTGTAACCTGGTTATCTGAATAGTTCCATGGTTATCTCGTCGTATATCATCCTGATGTATTTTCTTAATTTCCAGTTCTTAATTTTATTTATATCTTGTGCTGATTGCTGGTTTTAGTTCCTAAGTGAAGCTTCTTTTGTGGCACTTGCTCTTTCTGGGGTCTGACCCAGCTGGTTTTGTATGGCCAGATTTCGGAGCAGCTCCGAAGGATCTACCGACCTTCCAGCCAGATGGTGGCCACTAGACGGAACCCTGGCAGCGAGTGTGGGTTTTATTTTTGATCTCCCACTTTATTGTAAAAATATTCTTTTGAGGCGTTTAGCCGACGAGCACCTGTTTAGCTCGATTGCACTTTACTTACTGTCTGCCTACGGGCTGTAACATGATTGACAGATCCTAGGGTTGATCATGTATGACTAAACACTTGCTAGTCCTCACATTTTGTAACGACTAGCTTCATGATCAGCTGAATATGTAATATTTGGGACGCCTTATTATTGTATATTTAATGATCATACATCTTGTAACATTTACTTACTTGCTTGTGATTGAGACACTAGGCTTATTCATGACCATAGGAGACTGTTGGCTTGTAGTAAACCCTCATGTATCTAGACAGCCGTGACCGTATAGCGAGATGGAATCCATTTCAATATACGTAGCTGGCTATGTCTGCCCCCCGCTCTCCAGTATTCTGGTTCTGGGGCGTGACATTACTACTAGATCATAATCTCGGCAGCTGGTCGAGTCAATCCAACGAGAAGAGGCAACCACACCGACTTCTATTCCAAAGCCAGTTGACGTAGTAGATGTGGAGAGCCCAGAAAGGCCTCTTCATAGAAAGAAGCTGGCTATTAGAAAAAGAAAGAAGGCGATCCTGTCCTCGGTGGTGGTGAAAGCTGCAGCTGGAATTACTATGTCATCTCCTACTCCTGTCTCTGAGCCTAGTCCAGAACAGCGAGAGGAGACTGAGCAGAAAGAGGAAGCTGAACAGAGAGAGGAGGCTGCAGAGCCTAGAGAAGATGAAGCTTTACGATCTCCTTCACCAGCGGTAGACACGACTCAGCTTCCTGTCACACCAGGAACTATCCGCGAAGAGGAGGATCGTCTAATGATTGAGGCATTAAATGATTGCGACTTCGGTCTGCAAGATGATGTTGATCATGCCGCTGCAGCTGCCAGCGAGGAAGCTCTTGAGGATAATAAAAGTGAGGAGAGTACATCATCAGAGGCTGTTGATGATACACAGAATCCTGAAGAGGACATGGAAGTCCATATATCTCCCAAAGCTGCTGATGACACCCTGGATCCTGAAAAGGATGCTGAGGTGCAGGTATCTCCAGAAAAGATTGCAGATGAGGAAGTGGCCCTGGAGGAAACTTCTACTGTCGATCCCGAAGGTATTAAATAATTTTACCAACCTTCTTATCATAGTTTAAACGGCTGACCACTCTATTTTTGATCCATGCAGAAATCGAGACTTCCCAACTCTTCCAGTGTGCACGAATATAGTGCCTGTAACGACGATAGCTAGCAGTAGTCGTCACTTGTCAGATGGCTCCGAGGCAGGCAGTAGCCATGCAATTATGTCTAAGGCTAGTTCTGCTAGATTGGAATCTGTACCATCAGATAACCGCATCATCACTGGACCAAGCCATGGTAAGACTGCTTTGATCTTTTCAATAGCTGCAAATGATAGACAAAATGATAAAGTTTATCTATTTTTGCAGAGGAACAACCGGGAGGAGCAACCAGCTCTACTTTACCTTCCTTATTTAAAGAGCCTCCTGTTCAAGTGGCTGAACGTCCTGCTACTTCATCATCAACAGGAGTAGCTGCTACTCCTGGTGCTCTGGCTGCCAATTAATTTGTCATTAACTCCTTCACCAACTTCTTCTTTGATTCGTTGGGACCTTTAATAAATAGGGTGATAGAAAAGGAAGAGGCTGATTTCTCCACAGTTAGAGGTCCAACCTCTTTCTTGGTTAATGCCATCCGCAATCAAGGGGACGAGGCTCAAGCTACTTTTTTTGATCATATATTAGATGAGCTAGAGACCTCAGTTAAGAGCTACAAAGCGCTAAATAAGGGGGAGGTAGAGCTTCTGGTGCAAGCTGAATTTGAACGGATGTCTCAAGAGGCCACGGTTGAGAAAGTTAATTTCTAAGTTCTCTTGGATACTTTCACTGCCAAGTCTGCTGAGTACAACTCCAAAGTAGAAACAGTGGCATCTGTTGCTGGAGCAAAAGAAAGGAGAGTTGCTGAATTACGAGCGAAAATTGCCCGTCTTCAGGAAGAGCTGGAAGATGAGGTTACCTAACATCAAACTGCAATTCAACAACTTGATGTTCTGACTCAAGAGAGAGATGAATATGCTGCAGCTCACCAAGCTGAAGTCACTCGCAGACTAATAATCCTAGCAACCTTCGATGATAAATCTGGGATGGAAGAAGCTAGAAAGCGAGTGATGGAATCTCGTGAAGAACGACTGCAAATTTTGAAGCAGCAGATGACCAACTTGATGACACCGCCGGCTGAATAGAAAGATCTTTTGTATCTTCTTGTTTTTCATGATACGTATCTTTGTAATGTCTTTTATCTTTGATCAATAAAAAGACATTTTATTGTGGCTCTATTATTTATTGCATATCTTATTCAGATATAAATAATAGCGATAGAAAATATATTCAGAGGTTTAGGACATGATATATTTTTGATGTTGGAAAATAATCATATTCAATTATATCTACTCAGAGGTAATATGGACGTGGTAAATATAATTTATCGAATATCATTATTTAAATAGACAACTTAATCAAAGATGACAAGTTGCTGATATGAACGAAATGAATTATCGGGATGAATAGATGGACCATCAGATGAGTGATTATGATAAACGGGCGAACCGTCGGATGATGAACGGGTAAACCGTCGGATAATGTGGAATGAACGGGTAAACCGTCAGATAATGAATGGACGAACCGTCGGATGGATGTAATGAACAGACGAACCATCAAATGAATGATTATGATGAACGGGCAAACCGTCAAAGGAATAGAATGAACGGGTGAACCGTCAGATGAACGGACGAACCGTTGGATGAGTGTGATGAACGAATAAAACGTCGGATGAATATGATGAACGGGTGAACCGTCGGATGAATATGATGAACGGGTGAACCGTCGGATGGATATGATGAACGGGTGAACCGTCAGATGAATGTGATGAACGGGTGAACCGTCGGATGAATATGATGAACGGGTGAACCGTCGGATGAATATGATGAACGGGTGAACCGTCAGATGAATGTGATAAACGGACGAACCGTCGAGTAGATGTGTCGCTTCATTGTTTTAAGAATCTCTGCCTATAAATAGAACAAAAATCTAGAAGGAATGATCATTTCCATTTTTCAACATAAAGATGTCGTCTGGAGATGCATCCAAGAAGGCTGAAATCGCCCCAAAGGTTGAACAACTCCCGAAAGAACGTCCCGCCAATCCCCACCAGCCAAAGCAGATGGAAGCAGGCGAAGGTTCGTCTGTACCCAAGCCACCAAGGGACCTCCTGGATTTCCTGCTTGAACCAGGGATGACGAAAGAAGAAGAGGCCGTGAGGATAGCTGCTTGCAAGTTCCTGGTGGGTTCGAGCAAGGAAGTTCTCGGCTGTTTTGCTGATTATGTCTTTGATAAGGACGGCAGTGGCCCACGTCCCAATATTGAGAAGGATGATAGTGACCTTCCTTGATATTATGTAACATCTTTTATGATGAAATAAAAATCAAACTTTATTTATGAACTGTCTGATCATATTTACATAAAATCTCTGTTACATTCATACATAGTACTTTTTAAGGAACTTGCCATTGATAGGCATCATTGCAACTCGACCATCCATTTCTGTGAGTTGGTAAGCTCCATTTGAAAATACTTTGCTGACAATGTAAGGCCCTTCCCACTTCGCGTCAAATTTGCCTTTACTTGAATGCGTCATAGTTATAGGACGTCTGACTGTTAGAACGAGCTCCCCTTGTAGAAAGGCTCCGACTTTAACTTTGCGGTTGAAAGTCTTTAAGATGCGAACTTGGTATAACTCAATATGCTGTTGAGCCATTACCCGCTTCTCATCGAGCGCTTCTAATTCTTGAAGTCGAAGAAGATCATTGTTCTCTATAGTGAGCTCATTAGCAATGGCAATCCTTAAGGACGGGATTTGAAGTTCTAGAGGAAGAACTGCTTCACAACCATACACCAGAGAGAAGGGTGTACAGCCTGTGGGGTTGCGGACCGTAGTACGGTAGGCCCAAAGACATTCGTCAAGCTTTTCACTCCAGTTCCGTTTGTTAGTAGATACAAACTCTTAAGGAGTTTGATAATAGTCTTGTTAAAAGATTCAGCTAAACCATTAGCGGCAAGGTTGTAAGCTGTAGAAGCAACATTGTCAATCCGATGATCGTCACAGAATCTTATGAACTTTTGACTGATGAATTATGGTCCGTTGTCATGGATGATCCTTCGAGGTACACCAAATCTATGGATGACATGGTGTATGACGAAGTTGATGATACTACTGGTCTTGACTTCAGCCAAAGGTATAGCTTCAGCCCACTTGGAGAATTAGTCGGTTATTGCTAGTATGAACCGATGTCCTCTAGAAGAAGGATGATTTATGGGACCGATAATGTCCATGCCCCAAGCTTCAAAAGGCCATGAAGTGGCAGTCGGATGCAGGAATTCCGATGGTTGGTGAATGAAATATGCATGGATTTGACAAGCTCGACATTTCCTTGCATATTCGATGGCATCGGATACCATAGAGGGGCAGTAGTAACCCATGCGTCGGATGCGATCCTATAACTTAGGACCGGGTTGATGTGCTCCGCAGACGCCATCATGAGCCTCGCGTAATACTTGTTTCGCTTCATCACCAGCAAGACAGCGCAAGAGTAAGCCGTCATAAGTCCGCCGATAGAGAGTTTTGGTGGTCTGATTGTAGTAGAATCGTATAGATCGTCGACGAATACTCGTAGCCTCCTTAGGATCTTCAGGGAGTATGTCATGAACTACGAAGTCGATGAAGTGAACTCTCTAATCTTCACTGATGGCATTGACTTCAGTAAGATTACTAAACTCAATATTACGATTGTTTTCGACGCAAAATAATTCCCGATTAGAGATAACCACCACCTGCTGTCTTTTGATAGGGATGGCTAGGACTGCTGTAAGATTAGCCAAAGCATCTTCCTCAGTATTGCAAGCTCGGCGAACATATTCGATGAAGAAAGCTTTGAATGATGTAGCCATGTTGATTGTTGCTTCAAAGTAAGACACTAGATCTTGATGGCGAACTTCATAGGTTCCTCTAACTTGGTTAACAACCAGTTTAGAGTCACCATAGACTTCAAGATACTCGACGTCTAGTTGTTTAGCTAGCTGAAGGCCAATGAGTAGAGCATTGTATTCTGCCATGTTATTGGGGCAAGGTTCATCTAGGGAGTATGCTCTTTGAATAGCTGATCCATCTGGAGAAACGAGAACAACCCTAACTCCTGCAATAATGGCACCATTCGGCCCGATCCTGGATGCACCGTCAAAGAACAGACGCCAAGTAGGAAATTCTTCGGAGATTGTATTAGACTCCAAAGTCTCATCTGGAATTTCATCATAGAGTTTAGATGTCTCTGGAACAGGATGAGCTGCTAAGAAATCCGCTAGTGCTTGACCTTTGACAGACTTTTGAGGAACATATACCATATCATATTGGGCTAGCAGAATGGCCCATATAGCCAGTCGAGAATTGCGTGTGCTACGCGTCTTCATTAGTACCCGAAGAGGTTTGACTTGGGATATGACATGAATAGTTTGGCCAACGATGTAATGCCGAGTCTTTTGAACAGCAAATATAAGAGCTAGGCATTCCTTTTCGACCGGACTATAACAGTGTTCAGCACCAATCATAGTATGACTGAGGTAGTAGATGGCTTGTTCATGGCCTTCTTTATTCTTTTGGGCAAGTAAAGCACCCAATGAATGATCCATAGCACGGTCATACATTAAGAATGGTATGTCGGAGATTTGTGGCACCAAGACTGGTGGGTTCATGAGATATCGCTTTATGTCATCAAATGCTCGTTGACATTATTCAGTCCAAATAAAAGATACACCCTTCTTCATTAACTGAGTAAATGGTCTGCAACGTCCAGACAAATTCGAAATAAATCTCCTAATGTACGCAAGTCGACCATGGAATCCTCGTAGCTCTTTTAGGTTGCGTGGAGGACGCATCTCTTGAATGGCTTTGATCTTCTCGGGATCCATGTGTATACCCTTAGAGGTATTGACGAAGCCGAGAAATTTGCCACTGGAGACACCCAAGAATGACTTGGTGGGATTCATTTTGAGTTAATGTTGGCACATGAGATTGAAGATTGTTCTTAAATCTTCGATGTGATATTCTTTCATACGACTTTTGACAGCAATATCATCGACGTAGCATTCGACAGTCTTGCGCAGATGATCCTGAAAGATGGTACTCATAGCTCGTTGATATGTTGCACCAGCATTCTTGAGACCAAATGGCATTACGGTATAGCAGTAAACTCCGCGGAGACTGCGGAATGAAGTGTGTTTCTCATCTTCAGGATTCATCCGAATCTGATTGTATCCGGAGAATCCGTCCATGAAGGATATTCTTTCGAACCCACAGGTGTTGTCAATCATGACGTCCGTGATGGGGAGAGAAAATTCATCTTTTGGACATGCTTCATTAAGATCCCGAAAGTTGATACAGACTCGAACTTTGCCGGTTTTCTTTAGAACTGGGACGACATTGGCTACCCAATCAGGATGTTGTTCTTCTCGGATAAAGCCACAAGCGATGAGCTTTTTGACTTCATCGTCGATTGCATCCATCATTTTTGGCTTAAAACGCCGTTGTTGCTGTTTGACCGGTTTTGTATTCGGCAGAATGTTCAATTTGTGAGTAGCAACTTTGGGATCTAGACCTGGCATGTCTTCATAGCTCCAGGCAAAGACGTCAATGTATTCTTTAATCAGAAAAATTAATTCCTGCTTATCTGCCTCTGGGAGGTTCTTGCTGATGAATATTGGACGAGGTGACCCTCTCTCCCCTACATCAATTTGAACCAATTGATCTTCAGTAGGAGGTTCTCTTTGTTCGAATCGGAGTTCCCATTGGGTATCCATTCGTTGAGCCCAAGGATCTATTTCAGTATTTTCTTTAACATCCTCGTCATAGCCTTCTGGAAGTTCGACGGAGACCATGTTAGAAGATACAGTCAATCGATGAACTTGACCGATGCTGGTGTCAGAATCCCATGATCTGGAATCGGAAGAGTTAGAGCGCTCCTCACTATCAGATTCAGAGACTGCTGGGGATAATACTGGAGGACAAGCATATCCGAGACCTCTTTTGGTCCTGCTGTAGTACATCTCTGACTTTCCTTTCGGAACAGTTGTACGGATAGGAGTTCTTCTTCCTTTACCGTAGTTGAGGCCATTTTTGCAGTCATAACCCATCTTTCGGATGATGTCTTTTGTTTGTTGACTATAACGACGGAGTTGAAGATGCCCCGTGTCGTTATTTTTGCTATCATACGTATAGCTGATTTGTTGTTCCGGTCCTTTACTAAAAAGTATTGGACTCTCACCTTTCTTTCGAGCGGGAACAATACGATATGAATCTTTTGGATGTTCAAGTGAGACTTCTGTTTGAAGAGACTGCACAACTCCCATTATAAATGACTGATAGCTATCTAACATATCCAAATAGCACTTAGCATGATAAATGACATTAGTATACTGGAAAGTAGATGCTTTTTCATTAATTTGTACATCTGTATTTACAGCAGGACCTTTAGCCTTAGCAGGCTTGGTCAGATTGATTACAAGAGGGGAAAAAAAAGAACGTGGAGGAGGATTAGTCTTGTTACGACGGAGGTCGATAACGAGCGGCTCAGAGGAGGTGACCTCCATGTTGTCCTTGTTATGAGTTAAATCGATAACAAGTGGCTCAGAAGAGGTGAGCTCCCTTTGATCATCATCAGTTGGTTGCTTCTGGACAGGCAAGTGAATAGCCATTAGTTTGGAAGACTGAGGACGAGAAACACACCCTTTGACAGGAATGATAAGGGTGTCATTAGGCACTGCTTCTTGCTCTTCTTCAGTATCCAGAGACAACACTACCTTCATGAATTCATCCTTGTACATACGGGCATCATTACAGTATGCTTCGATGCCTTTGAAAGGATAGAGATCAGCAACCTCCTTTTGTACCTCTCCATTGTCATCAACATATTTGAAACATTGATAGAGAGTCGAAGGAACAATATTATGCTCATGCAGAAATGGTCTTTCCAATAAAGCATTGTAAGAACAACCATGGTTGTCAATGATGTAGAAGGTCACCTTTGTGCGAAGATTACCTATTTGAAGTTTTAGGCGAATCTTGCCCAGAGGTTCACTCCTTCCCTGGTTGAACCCGAGAATAGTGGTGATTGTACTGGAAAGACTATGAACTGGGACCTTCAGCGCATCTAACATTGTCTTCGGCATGATGCTGAGAGCAGACCCTGGGTCTATCAGAATACGATCGACTTTTATCGAGTTGACATATCCTGTGTAGTAAAGAGGATGGCCGTGCCTGTTGTCTTCCATCAGCATGTCATCCTGTGTGAAAGTTATGTTTGGAATTAACTCCAACACACTATGACAATAAAGGCAAGAAACTGGCTCTGCTTTCGGCTTCTTCAAAAGGGCTAGACAAGTTTCAGCTTGCATGAGAGCCTCACTCAGAGTTTCCCAAGTCTCTTTGGAGAGACACAAGAGCTCGAAGATCGATAGCCGGGACGGTGTATTGGCTAACTGAGCCAAGATGTCGAAGTTGTAAGGCTTTTCAAGTCCGGAAGGAGATGACTTCTTCACAGGTTTGTCGAAGCAGACTTGCTGTTTACCTTTGTCAGCGACCGTTGGCTTGGAAGGAATGTGTACTACAACAGGTGAGGGTGCAGAAGAAATATCCTCAGTGGAAACAGGCTGCACTGGAGCTGTCTCAGAAGAAGAGGCAGGATTCTCTTGAGCTTCGGGGTAATACTTTAGATAGGCTTTCCCTGATCTGGTGCCCAACAGAATTTCCTCGTCAACTATGGGGTCAAAAGACACCATGTTACAAGTCTTTGTCTTGCTCTTGGAGCGGTCTTTCTTCTTGGAGGAAGAGGAAAGTTCGAACTCTGAAGCAAGATCCGGATGAATCCACATAATCTCGCCATTGTCAAGAGACAAGGGAACGAGACCTTCACTTCGTGGAGGAGGGAGATTCTCAATCTCAAGAGTAGCTTTGGAAATAAGAATGATACCATGTTGTACCATCTGCAGTGGAAAGTCACCGAATTAAACTGAGACCATATTTGCGGTAACAGTCTTCTCGTCTTGTTGTAGAGTGACAACACCAGTGTTGACTAGCTCTTGAATTTTTCCTTTGAGCATATAACATGCTCGAGTGGGATGCCCAATAAACCTGTGATAAACACAGTACTTAGGATGATCAGTCTTACCGACTTCATCAGGCTTCTTGGGATCTGGGAACTGGAGCTTATTGCTTTTGATCAAGCAATCAAAGATGTTCACTGTGTCATTCTCGTCAAAAGAGTACTCTACTTTCGGACGAGGTTCCTTTGCTGGAGGTGCTGAAGGAGTAGAAGTGGACGTAGGGGGAGCTACGTTGACCGCCAGAGATTCTTTGTTCTTATTCGTCAAGTTGATGTTCAAAGTTTCTTTTACCTTGCGGTTGTTCTGACGATTACTACCACCCGATGTCTGGTGTTCATCCCAGTCGGGGTTAGACATTTGTACCCCCAGCTGCTTGAATTTGTCGGCGCTAACTTCAGCTGCTTTAGCGTTGACAATGAAGGATGGCCAGTCTTGGAACTGAGTAGATCCTGTCCACATACTGATGATAGGCAAAAGATTTGCCTTACAAGTGTCTATGGTGACAGCAGCAGGAGTTCCAGGAGGCATTTTCAAAGCTTCCCGACGGAACCTTTCAATGAAACTTTCAGCAGTTTCATTGTGTCTTTGTTCGATTTTATTGAGGGCTGACATGGTCATGTCATTGATACCCTCATAGAATCGTTCCAAGAAGATTTATTTTAAACCAGAGAAGGAGGTGATACAACCATCGGGCAAGCTTCTGTACCAATCGTATGCTACGCCAGCTAAACAGCCAACGAATACTCTGGTAAGAAGAGCATCATTTGGTTGAGTTGGATAGTCATTACCTCGAAGTGGTTAATAAACTGACTGGGAGAAGTGCTGCCATCAAACAGCAAAATTGTTAGGATTTTGTACTTAGGAGGAAATGGGACTTCTTTCCATTCAACTGGGTAGGGTTGCTTGATCCCCAACCTCTGCAAGTTGTCTTTCTCTTTGAAGGCCTCGAACTGAGTGCACAGGAGCTTGACAGTTTCATTAGCATCTTCCACTGATGTAGAAGGAGCAGGCTGAATCACAGTGTTAGGGGAAGAAACAGCGTGATAAGCACTACCCCCAGCACCTGACTGACTGGGTGTAGGTTGGAACTGTACAGGAGGTACTTGAGGAGCTGCTACCCCCAGTCCTGCATTGACAGGCACCGACGATGCTATGATTTCAGGATTTGTAGGAGGTACGGTCGGTGGCACTGTATGCTGGGCCACAATGATGGAATGCATACTTGCGACCATTTCGGCCATTGTCTTCAGCTTGTCTTCTAGCGCAGCTATTCGTCGGAGAAAGAATCATCTCCTGAGTGAGAAAGAGAATGATGACCGGAGGGATCTTGAAGATTCCTTTGACCGATTGTATCTCGGCTTCGGGATCTGGTATGTTGGAATACTCCATTAGAAGATTCTTGGAGTAGATCCAAATACCGCTGGCTGGGACGGTGAAGTTTGCCGCGCTTCGAGCACTTCTTACCCCCAGTGCCTCGGGAAGTCATGCTGACAGAAGCGTACAAAACTTCGTCTTCATCTTCTGACATATGTTCAGAGTTTGTAAAGTTCAGACGATCGAAGACAGATCGTTTTGTTGTCTGGCAACAACACTGGATGATAACCTTATGGTTACAATGGTGTCCAAGTGGTTGCACTGGAGATGTTGCGATGTTGTCCCGTTTTTGCTTGAGGTGTTCTCGAAGATCAGGAACAGCAACGGGACGAGAAGAAGTTCGAGGGATGTGTTCTTTGACAATATTCGGAACATGGTTCCCATTTTTTAAATGTTTTGTCCCTTGTGTGTACAAGGAAGTACTCATTTCATTGGCATAGGTGTCAGGATTTTTGACCCTAGAAGTTTGCCTCTGATGCTGATTGGTCTTTGGCATTGGCTGTTTGCATTTCACCGAAGTTGGTCTGTTGAGATAAGTTCTTAGATCAGCAAACTCACCCCCAGGGGTTTCTGTTTGAGATACCAGCAATTTTCCCTGTCTTGAACAGGATATCTTGAGAGTTGGGAGATCTTGGAATTCTGCTACCGGAGTAGGCAGAATACCTCTTTGATCAGTACAAGTTCTTTTGACATGGAGAGAAGAATCCTTATCTGAAAGAGTTCTTGTACTGACTGGTACCGAGGCACGTTCAGATTGATCTTCTATGGTAAAGACCGAGGAAGACTGAGAAAAGACCAAAGGGCATTTTCCTTTGTTTTGTGAAGAAGGGTTAGCTAAAGAGCATTTCCCTCTGTTGTCTTCCAAGTCATGGGACGAGGAAGTTTGAGAAAAGACCAATGGGCCTTTTCCTTTGTTCTGTGATGGAGGAGAAGGAATAGCCAAAAGATTACCCCTAGTGGATTGTGCAGGAGCAACATAGTAAAGATGAGCAGAGCCTTCCTCCTTGTTGTGAGAGGAAGAGAGATTAGCCAAAGGGCTGTCTCTCTTGGACTGTGCTGGCACAGCTTGCGCACTGGCAGATTGTGCATTATGAGTTCTGCCAGATGGCTTTTTGGTTCTGACCACAGACATTGTGGTTTACGCATCAGGAGTTCTGGCCACAGAGTGTTTGGGATGCACTATGGTTGCTGGAGTAGTGGACTGCACAGGCAGAGTTGCAGCCAACTGCACCAAGGACAGAGGAGTCTTGTACTTTGACAGGGCAGCATAGGAAGTAGTTTGTGTAATGGCAACGGCAGACTGCGCATAAGCACTTGAGACAGATTGTGCAACAACAGATTGTGCAACAGTCTTAGAAGCAGAGACCTTAGACTGCGCAGCAGTCTTGGTGGCAGAATCAGCAGATTATGCAACAGTCTTGGAAGCAGACTGTGCAACAGCAGGGACAGCAGACTGTGCAGGAGTCTTAGGGACCCACACTGGGCGTACTTTGCTCGTGGCAGAAGTGGTTGCAGTGCGAGGGGTGGTCCTGGAGTTGATCATGGCTTCGTAGGTGTCACGACCCGCTACCCAAATTGTTGGGCCAGGCCGAGTCATGCCCAGCCTACGTTGAGATAAAACGTAGTAAGCTGTTCTAAAGACAACAGGATAAGACTAAATGTGCTAACAGTCCTATAAGTGAAGAAGAATCATAAATGCTCCAAACACAAAAGTCGTCGTATATAGTAAAATATCCAAGTACAAGTGAACTGAAATGTAAAACTGGATACATGTCCAGTTACAAAATATATAGTCTAATACATGACTACTCTCAAAAGACTAAAAATACAAAAGACAACTAGGCGAGGTTCCTCGCAGAAACATCCTCGTAAAGCAAAGCCGGGTCCTCGGCAGTAACTCCATAATAGGTGTCGCAGAGTAACTCCTCCTCAGTAAGGATACCTACAACGTTATCCTGTCAGGACGGGAGCAAGTACTGAATCTAGCAAACTAGCATATGAAACATGTAAATGAACATAAGAGGAAATAACTGGAAACATGGCATCACACAATCTATCATGGCAAGGATACATATGTCATAGAGACAGATGTACATGTAGTATTTAAAACTGTAGCAAGTACGTGATCGGTCAATAGATGTACAATGTACTGTGGTACATGTAAATAAAATGTACATACGTACAAGTCAACAGGCATAGGTGTACATCCGTACAGAAATACGGGATAATGGCCTACGGCAAGGTATGTATATAAAATGCGACCTCGCTCGCTACTATAGGGGGGTCATGATCACGTACTCTACCATCAGTTTCTCCATAACCCATATCCTCATCATGTGAGAGATACATAAAGACTGTTCTAAGCATGGTAGAAATGGAAAGTACAACATGTGATATTTTAACTTGCTACCCCAAGGATCAGCATTTAACATGGTTGGTAAATCGCAGTTCATTATGTAACAGTATGTAAAGTTTGTAGAAAGTACTTGCCTCTAGCAAAGCAAAGCAAAACAAGCTGCGATAAAAGTGCTATGGATGTTCGGTAACTCGTCACTGTAGAAATAAATACATAAACTTAGCTTTTACACTAACCTAAAACACTAGGACACTAATTGGTGCGACACGACTTGTGACTGTGCACGTAGCCAAAATGATAACTTTGGCATAGGAGACCAATGTGGGGTGACACACTACTTTAACTAACTTTCTAGGGTCTTTACACTAGTGAGGGGTGGGGTTCAACACGGCTAAAGCTCAAAGTAACACAAAAAGTTACAAGTCGTAATTAATCAATAAATAAATCAAATGATCATTGTGTTCCAAAAATTTTTGAGATAGACAAAAAGCCTAGTTTTACTTAAAGTAAAGTACCAAAAAGATCCTTGATAGTTATAGAAATTTATTATAATTTTTCTGGAATTTATTAACCAGTACAAATATTTTATAAAAATCAGTTTTCCTAAGTATACAGAAAATGAGTTTTGGTTCCATATGCCAAACTAGTGGCAAAACTGTAATTTAAATACTACAAAAATTATACTAAATTAGCTAAAGTAACCTAGTATCTAAATACTGTTTTTCCAAAATTTTAGCAGTACTTTAAGTATTTTTAGAAATCTAAAAACAGCATCGCACACAATTGAAATTAAATAATTAATTATCTGCGTATTTTGTCCATGTATATAATTTGAACCAAAGTTCAAATACAGGACCCCAGGCCATGAATCAAGTCCAATATGACTTGTACAGGTCTTGAATGTGTGAAAACACACTTGGACCCAAAAACCCATGCTAGGCTTGGACACCAAGTGGTTGCAGTAATTTAAATACAGTAAAATACAATTTAGTAAAGGTGCAAAATAATTATTAATATTTTAATAAGGTAAAGTTTATACAGAGTGAATATATACATACATATGTAAAAAGTACATATATCTATGTATAAGGAAAATACTTAATTTATAAAGTATATATATATATATATACAAATATATATATATATATATATATATATATATATATATATATATATATATATATATATATACAAATATATATATATATATATATATATATATATATATATATATATATATATATATATATATAATATATATATATATATATATATATAAGGAAACACTTAATTATAAAGTGTAAATAATATAATATATATACACATGAAAATATATACATATTCATATATGTATATAAATACAAATATATATATATAATATTTACTAACTATGAAAGTATACACACAAGAAAATATATACATATATACATATATGTACATAAATACATATATATACATACATACATATATATATTTATAAAGTACTAAAATGAAGTATATATATATATATATATATATATATATATATATATATATATATATATATATATATATATATATATATATATAAAAACAGCATATATATATACATAAAATAGTATGTATAATAATACGTATATATATATACAAATACATGTATATAAACATATATATATATATATTTATATATATAACAAAAAGAAAAAGAAAAAGAAAAAGGAAAAGAAACAAGAAAACAACACAGGGGCTCGAACTCGGCCCACTGTGCGCACAGGAGGGGTTTTAACTCGGGTCGGGCTGGCCAGGAGGTCAGCCCGAGCTTTGTGTTAGGGGTTAGGTTTAGGTTAATATTATTTAGGTTTTGAATGGTTTATACATAAAAAAAATAGTAATCCTGTGTCCGGACAGTTTGGGACACAGGAATCCACGTGTCCGTGCTATGCACGACATGTAGGAGTCTAGTTCTTCGTGTCCAGACTGTCCCTCATGCTCGCCAGGACACGGCGAGTCGTATCCACGTGCACGAGACACGCACGACTCAGCTCAGGGTCTGTTACCTGCGTGTCCAACTTCGGGGGAAGCTTTCGAAGGCGGAGACGGCGGCTAGGGGCGTCGGGACGGTGGCGCTTGGGCGGCGATCGACCCAGCTCGGCGTGGCGAACTGAATGGTGGTGGTGGATGGGGCTGTTGGTCGCTGTGGGGGCGGCGTAGGGGATCGTCGGAGTTAGGGTTTCAGTGGGGGTGAGAGTGGAAGATGGGGCGGTTGTGGTGGTCGTCGGGAGAATTTAGGGTTAGGGTTTTGGTCAAGGGAGAGAGGGGGTCATTTTATCGGGGTGAGAGGTCGGTCGAAGGGCCTAGGTCGGCCGAAAAACGCGGGTCAGCTGGCCGGTCGTCGGTCGTCGGGGGTGGGTGAGAACGTGGGGGTGACGGTCGGTTTAGCAGATAGGCCCTTAGACTTTAGGATTTTACAATTAGGTCCCCACTATAACTAAATGCAAATATTAATTTGCATAACAGAATTAAAACAATTCCTAAATTACAAATTGCTATAATAACAATTCAACAAATTGCATATTGATATTAAAATAATTCTAAATATTACAAAGTGATATTAAAACATTTTAATTAATTGCAAATTGATATATTAGTATTAAAAACTCATTTAAAAATTATTTAAAAATTCTAGAAAAATTCCTAAAAATCTAATTAATTATTTTAAGGCTATAAATGACATTAAAAATTAATTAACACTAATTTAACTAAAATTTGAAAAATAGGGGCTTACAAGTCTTCCCTCCTTGAAAAAAATTTTGTCCTCGAAATTCACAAGGATTAAAGACCCTACAATATTCTAACATAGCAAGCAATACAACAAAATGACTAAGGCTGCGATCGAAACAAACCTCTAAGGTATCAAGCAGGAACGGGTGGTTCCCTCGCAGCGGTTGGATCGAACTAGTAAGGGTATCTCTCCCTCATGTCCGACTCCCTCTCCCAAGTAGATTCACCTGGGGAGTGACGGCTCCAAGCTACTCGCACTAGGGGTATAACCTTGTTCCTCAGCCTCTTCTCTCTCCTGTCTAATATCTCCACTGGCTGCTCAGAAACTGTAAGGCTTGGTCCGACCTCCAACTCTGAATGATCTAGCACATGACTGGGGTCTAGAACATATCTCCTCAGCTGAGATACATAAAAGACGTCGTGAACTCCTGCTAGGTTGGGTGGAAGTGCAACCCTGTAAGCTACCTCTCCGATCCTGCCAAGTACCTCGAACGGCACGATGTATCTAGGGCTCAGCTTCCCTCCTCGTCCGAACCGGATCGTTCCTCTAGTAGGTGATATCTTCACTAGCACCATATCACCATCTGCGAACTCCATCGGCCTGCGACTAGCATCAGCCCAGTGTTTCTGCCTATCATGAGCTACTCTGAGCCTGTCTCTGATCATCCCGACTTTCTCTGCTGTATCCGTGATCATCTCTGGCCCAAGCATAACTTTGTCTCCAACATCATCCTAAAAGTGCGGTGTGCGGCATCGTCGTCCATAAAGCGCCTCGAAAGGAGACATACCAATACTGGCCTGCTAGCTGTTGTTGTATGAAAACTCTACCAAGTGCAGATGGCTCTCCCAAGATCCTTCGAAGTCCAGCACGCAGGTCCTCAGCATATCCTCCAGTGTCTGTATCGTCCTCTCGGACTGCCCATCTGTCTGCGGGTGGTACGCCGTGCTGAACTTGAGCCTACTGCCCAACTCCTCCTGCAAGCTCCTCCAGTAGTGGGATGTAAATCTGCTGTCTCTATCTGACACGATGCTCACCGGCACTCTGTGTAGGCAAACTATCTGCTGCATGTATAGCTCCGCCAACTTTTTGGTGGAAAGCCCCACCTTGAAGGGTATGAAGTGCGCACACTTCGTCAGCCTATCCACGATGACCCAAATGGCATCCTTCCCTCCTTGGGAACGAGGAAGCCCTGAGACGAAGTCCATCGTAATATGTTCCCACTTCCACTCGGGAATGGGTAACGGCTGCAACAAACCAGCTGGCCTCTGGCGCTCCGCCTTGACCTACTGGCAAACTAGGCATCTCGAGATGAAACGCGATATATCCCTCTTCATTCCGTGCCACCAAAGATGTTCCCGCAAGTCACGGTACATCTTGTTAGCACCAGGGTGAATAGAATATCTCGATCGGTACGCCTCCTGCAAGACTGCCTCTACCAGCTCTCCCTTCGGCACGCATAATCGGCTGCCATGCCTCAAGGATCCATCCTCTGCTATAGTGAAGTCATCCAGCAATCCCGCTAAAGCCTGGGGTCGAAGTCTGTGAAGGCTCTCTTCTGTAGACTGTGCCTCCCGGATCTGCTCCATCAAACTTGACTGAATGTCAAGCGCCATCATCTGTATCACTGATCCTGGCCGAACTAGCTCGATACCGAGCTTCTCCAGATCCTTCCGCAAATACTGATCAATCATCAGATACCATGCCATCGGATGCCTGCTCAGCGCATCCGCCACCACATTTGCCTTCCCGGGGTGATACTGTAAATCGATATCGAAGTCTTTTATCAACTCCAACCATCGTCTTTGCCTCATGTTCAGCTCTTTCTGTCTGAACACATACTTCAAGCTTTTGTGGTCAGTAAAGATCTCCACACGCTCTCCGTATAAGTAATGTTTCCATAATTTGAGTGCAAAGATCACCGCAGCTAACTCTAGGTCATGGGTAGGATAATTTCTCTCATGAGTCCGCAATTGCCTAGATGCATAAGCAATCACTTTCCCATGCTGCTATAGGACACATTCTAGCCCTTTTCCAGAAGCATCGCTGTAAATGGTGAAACCTCCAGAACCTGAAGGTAAAGTCAGAACTGTAGCGGTCGTCAGCCTCCTCTTCAGCTCCTCAAACGCTGCCTGGCAGTCCTCTGACCAGATGTACTCTGCGTTCTTCCGCGTCAGCTTCGTCATGGGTTCAGCTATCCTAGCAAAGTCCTGGACAAACTTTCTATAATAGCCTGCTAAACCCAAAAAGCTCCTTATCTCTGAAACTGACGTCGGAGCCTTCCACGTCTCAACTGCAGCAATCTTCCTGGGATCTACCGAGATTCCATCTCCAGTGACTACATGGCCGAGAAACTCCACTCGGTCTAAAAAGAACTCGTACTTCGGCAATTTAGCAAACAATCTCTCCTACCTCAGAATCCCCAAAACTATCCGTAAGTGCTCTGCATGCTCCTCTGGCGTCTTTGAGTATATCAGGATGTCATCGATAAACACTACGACGAACTTATCCAGATACTGGTGAAATATCTTATTCATCAAGTTCATAAAGGCAGCTGACGCATTTGTGAGACCAAATGGCATCACCAGAAACTCGTACTGCCCGTACTTCGTGTTGAACGCTGTCTTCTGGATGTCCGCTGGCCTAACCTTCACCTGGTGGTACCCAGATCTCAAGTCTATCCTAGAAAACACCTTCGCCCCACTCAACTGGTCGAACAAATTATCTATCCTGGGCAGAGGATATTTGTTCTTAATGGTGATGGCATTCAAGGCCCGATAGTCAATACACAACCGGACTGTACCATCCTTCTTAGGCACAAAGAGCACTGGTGCTCCCCATGGAGAAGCACTGGATCGAATAAAACCCTTTTTCAACAGGTCATCAATCTGCTCTTTCATCTCTATGGCCTCCTTGGGATTCACTCTATAGCAAGCCCGGGATACTGGTGATGAACCCGGCACTAAATCTATAGTAAATTCCACATCTCTGTCAGGCGGAAGTCCTGGAAGATCCTCTGGGAATACATCCATAAACTCTCTAATGATAGGGTGTGGCGGTGCTGCGTCCCCGACTGTCGCACAACAGTTCGGCTCTAGGCTGATCTCCGGCCCTGTCCTCCTGACACTGAATGGTGTTGTGCCTGGGGGACTGAACAAAATACTACCCACATGATAGTCTATAGATGCATGGGCATAGCTAAGCCAGTCCATCCCTAATATGATATCATAACCGGGGAGTGGCATCATAAAGAATCGTCCCCTGAACTCTCTCCCGGCTATAAAAATAGAACATCTATAGATAGATCTAATAGGCACTGGTCCTCCTCCTGTCATCACTCTACTAATCTCCACAGTAGGTGTAGCTACTAGATGATGTTTATGCATAAACTCTAATAATAGGAAGCTATGAGATGCACCAGAATCAAACAAACATACAGCTAGAAAAGTATGCAAATAAACATGACCTGTGATGACGTCAGCTAAGTAATCCGGCTCCGAAACCTACTCCGGCTCTGGCTCGAGGGCTAGGCTATAAACCTTCCCCTGAGGTCCCTTCTGCTGCTGCAGATGCTGCCCAAACCTCTGCTGTTGAGTAGGAAGCGGTCCTCTAGGTCCCTTGGCTGCTGGACACTTACGAAGCTGATGGGTGTCAGACCCACAAACTAAACACTGCCCCAATCTCTTCCTACAAATGGACCTGTCGTGCCCTGGTCTTCCGCAGAAAGAATATATAGCTCCCCGCTGCTGCTACTGCTGGTGTCGGGGTCCCGGGGCTTTAACTGGCGGGGTCGGATGATGTGATGTAGGGGGATGGTAAGTCTGCTGGAGCGGCATTGGTGCTCTCTACTGGAAAGCCTGACGCTTGGACAGTCCCTCATGATGTACAGAAGCCGGCCTCTTGCTAGACAGAAGACGCTCCTCGATGCTCCGGGCCAACTCTAGGCTCTGGTAGTAGTCAGTCGTACCGTTCGCCACTATAAGAATGCCGATGTCTGGAACTAGACCATGGCAAAATCTACGGGTCATCTCCTCTGGATCTGTAACCAGACTAGGAGCGAAACGGCTCAGGCGACTAAACTTTGTCGCATAGTCATCAACAGAACGATTCCCCTGCTGGATGTTCTAGAATCGTAGCCCCATGGCTACTCTAGCAGTGGTCGAGAAGAATTTCTTCTTGAACTGGGTCTTGAACTGATCCCAAGTGGCTCTTCCTCTCGCAAATAATGGCCCATTCCGGAGCCAGACTCCTGCTAAGTCTATCAGCAGAAATCCCGCTGCCTCGACCTGGAGGTCATCCGGCATCCTAACTCCCAGAAGCTTCCTCTCTACCGAATCTAGCCAGTCATCTGCTACTACAATGCCCTCAGTCCCTGAGAACTCCTTGGGATTCAGACCCATGAAGTCCTTGATCGTCCCCGCTCTCTGCCGTGGCTCTACATGTGGTAGGACCACGGGACGTCCCTCAGAACGCTCCATGCTCTGGCGGAGTAGGGTAGTCTGCTCCTGATGGGTTCTTAGGAACCCCTGAATCAGAGTGAGCAGCTGGTTCCCGTCGAGTGTGACGGAAGCCTGGGTGGGTATAGTGATAGGGGGTGGTAGAAGTATCGGGTCCTGCTGGGCCTGTGATGTGGAAGGTGGTTGTGGTATCTGGGTTTGTGGATTTGTGGAGTGGGGGAATGTGGTAGGTGGAGGTGTATCAGTCGACTGGTCAGCTGACTGGATAAGGAGGGCTCCATTTTCGGGGGTAACATACTGGGATGAACGAGTAAGCACCATCTAAATTACAAAATAAAAGGACTAATAAGGACTTATTTAAAATAAGCAATCATAGACAAGAAAATCTAATTATAATAGCAAATATGTGATGTTTTCCTATATTGCAATCCTAGCATTCCTCTAGATGTTCTAAGCGTCATTCCTAAGGTTGTCTAATTACCTTAATTTCCTAATTGCACGCATGCTTGGTACAATAACGTAACCAAACAATTTAGTCAGGACCTGCATGGGCCACCACTAAAAACATGTCACGACCCGCTACCCAAATTGTTGGGCCAGGTCGAGTCATGCCCAGCCTACGTTGAGATAAAATGTAGTAAGCTGTTCTAAAGACAATAGGATAAGACTAAATGTGCTAACAGTTCTATAAGTGAAGAAGAATCATAAATGCTCCAAACACAAAAGTCGTCGTATATAGTAAAAGGTCCAAGTACAAGTGAACTGAAATATAAAACTGGATACATGTCCAGTTACAAAATATATAGTCTAATACATGACTACTCTCAAAAGACTAAAAATACAAAAGACAACTAGGCAAGGTTCCCCGCAGGAACATCCTCGTAAAGCAAAGCCGGGTCCTCGGCAGTAACTCCATAATAGGTGTCGCAGAGTAACTCCTCCTCAGTAAGGATACCTACAACGTTATCCTGTCAGGACGGGAGCAAGTACTGAATCTAGCAAACTAGCATATGAAACATGTAAATGAACATAAGAGGAAATAACTGGAAACATGGCATCACACAATCTATCATGGCAAGGATACATATGTCATAGAGACAGATGTACATGTAGTGTTTAAAACTGTAGCAAGTACGTGATCGGTCAATAGATGTACAATGTACTGTAGTACATGTAAATAAAATGTATATACGTACAAGTCAACAGGCATAGGTGTAAATCCGTACAGAAATGCGGGATAATGGCCTACGGCAAGGTATGCATATAAAATGCGACCTCGCTCGCTACTATAGGGGGGTCATGATCACGTACTCTACCATCAGTTTCCCCATAACCCATATCCTAATCATGTGAGAGATATATAAAGACTGTTCTAAGCATGGTAAAAATGGAAAGTACAACATGTAATATTTTAACTTGCTACCCTAAAGATCAGCATTTAACATGGTTGGTAAATCGCAGTTCATTATGTAACAGTATGTAAAGTTTGTAGAAAGTACTTGCCTCTAGCAAAATAAAGCAAAACAAGCTACGATAAAAGTGCTATAGATGTTCGGTAACTCATTACTGTAGAAATAAAAACATAAACTTAGCTTTTACACTAAGCTAAAATACTACGACACTAATTGGTGCGACACGACTTGTGACTGGGCACCTAGCCAAAATGATGACTTTAGCATAGGAGACCAATGTGGGGTGACACACTACTTTAACTAACTTTCTAGGGTCTTTACACTAGTGAGGGGTGGGGTTCAACACGGCTAAAGCTCAAAGTAACACAAAAAGTTACAAGTCATAATTAATCAATAAATAAATCAAATGATCATTGTGTTCCAACAATTTTTGAGATAGACAAAAGCCTAGTTTTACTTAAAGTAAACTACCAAAAAGATCCTTGATAATTATAGAAATTTATTATAATTTTTCTGGAATTTATTAACCAGTACAAATATTTTATAAAAATCAGTTTTCCTAAGTATACAGAAAATGAGTTTTGGTTCCATATGCCAAACTAGTGGCAAAACTGTAATTTAAATACTACAAAAATTATACTAAATTAGCTAAAGTAACCTAATATCTAAATACTATTTTTCCAGAATTTTAGCAGTACTTTAAGTATTTTTAGAAATCCAAAAACAGCAATGCACACAATTGAAATTAAATAATTAATTATCTGCGTATTTTGTCCATGTATATAATTTGAACCAAAGTTCAAATACAGGATCCAAGGCCATGAATCAAGTCCAATATGACTTGTACAGGTCTTGAATGTGTGAAAACACACTTGGGCCCAAAAACCCATGCTAGGCTTGGACACCAAGTGGTTGCAGTAATTTAAATACACTAAAATACAATTTAGTAAAGGTGCAAAATAATTATTAATATTTTAATAAGATAAAGTTTATACAGAGTGAATATATACATACATATATAAAAAGTACATATATCTATGTATAAGGAAAATACTTAATTTATAAAGTATATATATATATATACAAATATATATATATATATATATAAGGAAACACTTAATTATAAAGTATAAATAATATAATATATATACACATGAAAATATATACATATACATATATGTATATAAATACAAATATATATATATAATATTTACTAACTATGAAAATATACACACAAGAAAATATATACATATATACATATATGTACATAAATACGTATATATACGTACATACACATATATATTTATAAAGTACTAAAATGAAGTATATATATATATATATATATATATATATATATATATATATATATATATATATATAATATATATATATATATATATAAACAGCATATATATATATACATAAAATAGTATGTATAATAATACGTATATATATATATACAAATACATATATATAAACATATATATATTTATATATATATAACAAAAAGAAAAAGAAAAAAAAAGGAAAAGAAACAAGAAAACAACACAGGGGCTCGAACTCGGCCCACTGTGCGCGCAGGGGGGGGTTTTAACTCGGATCAGGCTGGCCAGGGGGTCAGCTCGAGCTTTGTGTTAGGGGTTAGGTTTAGGTTAATATTATTTAGGTTTTGAATGGTTTATACATAAAAAAAATAGTAATCCTGTGTCCGGACAGTTTGGGACACAGGAATCCACGTGTCCGTGCTATGCACGACACGTAGGAGTCTAGTTCTTCGTGTCCAGACTGTCCCTCATGCTCGCCAGGACACGGCGAGTCGTATCCACGTGCACGAGACACGCACGACTCAGCTCAGGGCCTGTTACCTGCATGTTCGACTTCGGGGGAAGCTTTCGAAGGCGGAGACGGCGGCTAGGGGCGTCGGGACGGTGGCGCTTGGGCGGCGATCGACCCAGCTCGGCGTGGCAAACTGAATGGTGGTGGTGGATGGCGCTGTTGGTCGCTGTGGGGACGGCGTAGGGGATCGTCGGAGTTAGGGTTTCGGTGGGGGTGAGAGTGGAAGATGGGGCAGTTGTGGTGGTCGTGGGTAGAATTTAGGGTTAGGGTTTTGGTCAGGGGAGAGAGGGGGTCATTTTATAGGGGTGAGAGGTCGGTCGAAGGGCCTAGGTCGGCCGGAAAATGCGGGTCAGCTGGCCGGTCGTTGGTCGTCGGGGGTGGGTGAGAACGTGGGGGGTGACGGTCGGTTTAGCAGATAGGCACTTAGACTATAGGATTTTACAATTAGGTCCCCACTATAACAAAATACAAATATTAATTTGCATAACAGAATTAAAACAATTCCTAAATTGTAAACTACTATAATAACAATTCAACAAATTGCATATTGATATTAAAATAATTCTAAATATTACAAAGTGATATTAAAACATTTTTATTAATTGCAAATTGATATATTAGTATTAAAAACTCATTTAAAAATTATTTAAAAATTCTAGAAAAATTTCTAAAAATCTAATTAATTATTTTAAGGCTATAAATGACATTAAAAATTACTTAACACTAATTTAACTAAAATTTGAAAAACAGGGGCTTACAATAGGCCGTCTGGTTGACTTTTACTACTAGCATCTTCTTCGTCTTTCCAATAGACGCAATGTCACATTGAGTTGTCACTTCCTCGTCGGAGGAGAAAGTCGTCCCCAGCAGAGTCGCCATTTTGTTTGCAAAAACAAAAGTTGATCTTTATTTCAACAATCTTAGTAAGAAGATTACAAGAATTCTAGGAAAGTAAACTATAGGAATCCAATCTAGATGATGATCGCTTTATCCCTTGGACGATGTGAACTTTGAAGACGATAGCCTCGGAAGTTGAAGGCGATAGCCTCTGAAGAATGCAGCAGCACTTGGGCGGGCAAGAACTCCTGAACTCTCTGATTTATCTGAACTTTTTATGTCTGATCCCCCTAGGAAGGACTTAAAACTCTATTTATAGAGTTCTAGAAATAACTACTTTTTAATTATTCTGGACTGCGTAAGATGGATTGTGCTGCATTGGACCGTGCAGACATCAGACTGTGCTGGCAGTTGCTTGATCCTGGGCCAACTGTATTGGACACATGGCATTATTTGATTGAAATACGCATGATCATGTACAGACGGTTACCATGTAATGAGTCATTGATGGCATGAAGGCCACGTGTACTTTGTCAGTTGTATTGATGGAGTGTGCCACCTGAATTGTGCTGGCTTCAGATTGCGCTAGGCTTGACCGCGCTGGGCTAGATTGCGCTGCAGACAGATTGCGCTGCATGTACAGCTGTCCTCGAATGTTATGCTACACGATAAACGAACAGTTTTCTCGTTCTCCGTGCTGTCAGCTGTCAGAAGATCTGATTCTCTGTCAGGTAATGATGACGAGGCCACGTCAGCTTGCGTACTTGGATGAGTGCGTAGTTCAGTTTGCACAATCGAGAATGTGCGCAATCTGTCTCCTGCGCAATTCAATTGAAGGATGCATTTCTTGATTTTTATGACTTTGTTGATGGGTACAACTTGATTTTTAGGACCTACAATGATGTCCGGACGAAAATGTCTTTGTTGTTGTTTGACCGGCTTTGCGTCCGGACGAATATTGAGCTTGTGGAGTGCAACCTCGGGGTTTAGCCCTGGCATGTGTCTTCATAACTCCAGGCGAACACGTCAATATATTCTTTGGCGAGTTGTAATAGCGATTCTCGCTCTTCGTCTGTCAGACTTTTGCTAACGAAGATTGGTTTTGGGGAAGACTCATTACCGAGGTCAACTTGCATGACCTCATCTTCAGTAGGAGCTCTCTTTGTTCGAACCGCTTTTCCCATTGCGTATCTAGCTGTTGGACCCACGACTCTAACTCAAGAAGTTCGGGAATGTCTTCATCTTCTTCATAGGCGTCGGCGAATGCCATATTGACAGATAAGACTTGCCTGAATACGTCCCCGTTGCTGATATCCGAATCAGAAGTTGGTGATCCGATTGAGTGTGAATGCCAATCGCATTCCTCGTCTGTGCTTTCAGGGGTCGTTGCAGGTGTAACATAACATAGCCCACATCTGGTTTTGTTGTAGTAATCTCGGGGTTTCCTAGCCGGGATCGGCAATTGTAAGGGTAACCGCCGTCCAGTGCCGTAGTTCAAGCCTGGTGTAGTTTCTAGATCATACCCCTATTTTTGCATGAGGTATTTGGATTGGAAACTATACAGATAAAGGGGCAGTCTCCCGTTGTCGGGTTCGAGATCAATTTCTTCTATCCTGAAGGGCTGTGGATCATCCTTCCGGCTGAAGATGATTGGATGATCCTCTCCCTCGATTATGCGGTAAGCGTCTTCCACTGGAGTAAGTTGGTTTGTGGTGTAGACATTTGTCACCTGTGTGTGTAGATGGGTACCTATACCGTGTTCCATAGCATATATTGTACAAAGCTTATTAAGCTCGAGGTAGTTCAAAGATAGCCCTTTATTGATATAGTGAGGTATCTTTTCCAGTAGAATTATATCATCTGCGGATGGAACATCAGTGTGAGCAGCCACATACTTGGTCAGCTCTGACTCTTCTTCGGCCACCCCCTGTGTCAATGAAGACTGGATGGATGACATGGGTAGCTTAATCATCAGGGGGTCTACTGGTAGAGCAAAACGCGGAGTCGTTGGCATACTAGCGACCCCCAGTTTGGTGTTCGGTGCTGTGCAGGGAGTTGATGGCTGGCTAGCAGTCCCCGGCTTAGCGTTCGACTGCCGATTCATTCTGGGAAGACGAATCGTCATCGGCTTGACAGAGGGATTGAGCTCCTCTGTTTGTTGTTTGATAGCTCTAGGCAGCCTGATTGCTAGTAGCTCTGTCGTGGGTCTTGGCGCTTGGCCAGACCTTAGCAGTCGGATTATCATATGCCCCTTCTGTGAGGAGAGGCTGATTGCATCCGTACGCAGAGTGGCTGTAAGGGGTACAATTCTGCCAGGTTTGCGGGCTTGGAAGTGGATCGTCAGAGGTTCTTCCGATCCAGCTGCCGCCTCAGTTTAGGCTTGAGTATCTCCTTCGACAAGGTACCTTTTCGACTTCTCGTACAAGCATGAGTCTGAGTAGTAGGATTCGACCCCTTTAAAGGGATCGATGTCGAAAAATTCTGTCCTCACGAAGCCGTGCTTGTCGACGTACTTGAAGCACTGGTGTAGTATGGAAGGCACGATCATTTAATTATATATCCAAGGACACCCCAGGAGAATATTGTAGGAAGTGTTCGTATCTATGACATAACAGGTTACTTCTGACTGAAGGTCACCGATTTGGCACTTCAGGCGAATCTTTCCGATCGGATAGCTTCTGCCTGAATTAAAACTACTGATAACAATGCTTGTCGGCGTCAGGCGATGCATTAGGATGCACAGATGGTGCAGTAGGCTCTTCGAGATGATGTTTATGGAAGAACCGGGATCAATATGCATTCGATCCACCTTGATGTCGCCAATGTATCAAGAATAATACAGAGGGCGATCGTGCAGGTTGGTCTTGATAAGCATATCCTGCGGAGTGAAACAATATTGGGCATTGCACCCGTGCTAGCGCTCTCCAGTGAGATTGGATTGAGCCAGATATGTGTCGGCATTCTGGAGTGCCTCACTTAGTACGACACGAACATCTTTGGAGAGTCTCAGGAGCTGGTATAGCGATAATTTGGCCAGTGTGTTGGCTAATTGTGCCAAGATGTCAAAGTTGTAGGGCCTCTCCAGCCCATGAGACGTCTCTCTTCGGAGTGGTTTATCAAAGCGAGTCTCCTTCGGCCTAGACTTTTCGATCGTCGAAGGCTGAGAAGGTCCTGGAGCATCAGCAGCCGCCGGCTGATGATCTTCAGCCGAGTTACCCGGTGGAGTTTGAGTTTGTGTGCCGGATCGGGTAACAATAGTCGTAGCTTCTTCGACCTCTGCCGAGATTGTGCGGTATGATTTTACTTTTCTACACTTCTTCTTGCTGGTGGAGGGTGGTGCGGACTGAGTCACTTCAGGTACCAAGTCCGGATGGACCCACATGACCTCTCCTCGTGATGTGGTAAGGGGTACTAGACCAGCAGCCTGGTCTCGGTGAGGTGGAAGATTAGCAACCTCCATCTTTGCTCTGGGGATGGGTACTACTCCATCTTGAGTCTTTGTCGGAGGAAAGTTTCTGAATTGTACTGACACCATGTTGGCTGCCACGGTCACCTCTTCGAAATCAATGGCCAGGGCCTTAGAATCGATGAGATGTAGAATGTATCACTTCAGTTGGAAGCAGTCTTGTGTAGCTTGGTGGACGTAGCGATGGTAGTGACAGTACTTAGGGCTCTCTATTTCTGCCGACCGAGGTTTCTGTCTTGGTGGGGGAGCTGAATTCTATCCCCTTGTATGAGCATGTCCAAGATGGGCTTGACATGACCGTCCTCGAAGGAGTAGGTCATCTGAGGCCACTGCTTTTCTGCCAGCTTTGGTTCAGGCTTCTGGGCTGTGTCGGCCACCATAGCCTGCTTGCCCTTGTTGTCTTGATTGTTGGAGGAATTGCCGCCGTTGTTATTGTTGGCATTAGGGCATTTACCCTTGTCCTCTCCCTCCGAGATGTGCAGTCCCAATTGGCGAGCTTTCTTCAACTTGTCTTATGCGCTAGTGGCACTGATGATGAACGTCTTTCAGTCCTTAAACTGACTTTCGCCCATCCAGAGGCTGATTGTGGAGAGCAGCCTCTTTTGGCAAATTTCAATTAAGGAGGAATCAGGGTTACCGGAAGGCAACTTCATCACGGTTTAGCGAAACCGCTCGATATAGTTCCTTGTCAGCTCCTTTTCTCCCTGAACAATGTCCATGAGGGTGGACATCGTCACGTCTTGTCCTACTTCGTAGAACCTCTCTAGGAACATATGTTTGAAGCCGACGAAGGAATGGATGTAGTTTTCCGACAAGTTGCGGTACCAGTCGAAGGCGACCCCTTCCAATGCTCCGATGAACAATCGTGTAAAGATGGCATCGTCATGGGGCAGATGGTCTGTTGTGACCTCAAAGTAAGTGATGTACCGACTCGCAGAGGTCTTTCCATCATAAGGGTTGATGTTGAATGGCTTATATCTTGGTGGGAAGGGAACATCTCTCCATGCAGCAGGATATGGTTGTCGTATTCTGAGGTCCTGTAAAGTTTCTCGAGCGTGAAACATGGCCCGGAGCTCCTAGACCTCTCGTCTTGCCTCTCTGGCCTCATCTGCAGTGGTGGGAGCCGTTATTGTAGGAGGATTGTTGCCCAAGTTTGGCACAGTTGAGTTTGAGTCCACATTCACCGCGGGACCCAAGCTTGTTTGGCCAGGCGTCCTTCCTTGCAGAGTCGGTAGGGTCGCTTGGATCTCGTCCACGGATTTGACCAAGGTATGAAGTATGACCTACATATTGTCGATGCATTGGCGATCACTGGGACCGTCTTGGTTGTTGTCCGTCATGAACACCGTCCTCACATGAGGAGAGATGGAAGGAACGGTGGAGGACGTGCCCTCTGAGTCATACCCTTGCACCGAGAAATCATCGGGGTATGTAGGAATATTCTTCTCTAGTTCGGACTCAGAAGAAGTGGTACCCCCTGCTTCAGAGCTTGCCTCGTCTTGAGAGTTGTGGACATCTTCGGGGACGTCGGAACCTGCTGCATCCGTTGGGGGAAATATTTTCCCTGGATTATCTTCTTGGAACATCGAATTGTCGTGGATGTTCGGAGGAGTGCTTCCTTCGGCTCCAGCGTCTCCCAGAGATGTGGACGACGAATCTCCAAGTGTGGTATATTTCGTCTTTGAGCGGGTACCTTAGAAAACTCCTCTTGTAACGGTCGTGGACAACCGCTTAGAAGAGAGTTTCTTGGTTACGCTGGTTGAGATTTTTGGACTGGAAAAGTTTGTTTTTTTCCCTCTCCCGCTGCCAGGGATCTTTTGAGCAGAATTGCAGGAGGCGACGAGAAGCGCCTCATCTTCTGAGCTTGGGTGTTGCAGTCGTTAGAAGATGGACCGTCGGTCTTCTTGTGCTGCCGCATTGTTGCAGCAGCAGTTGACAATGACTTGGGTGCAGTGATGTCCATGGAAGGACTCTCTGCACACCGAGGCTTCTTCTCTTTCCTTGCGCTTGTGAAGGAGCACGTCACGCAAGTCAGGTACGTCTCGAGCAACCTTTACACCCATTTTATGGGCCTGGGAATCCCGAGCATCCGAGTGTGTTGGCACCATGTTTGCTCCCTGATTGTTGGGAGACTCTTAGGAACCACTCTGTCCGTTTGCCGCCGGGGCTGGACTCGAGTGGCTCTGTACAACTTTCTGTCGGAGGCCCGCATAACAGTAAGTGGAGCGCTCGGATGGTCAGAGGTTGGGGCAGCTGACTGAGCTCGTCGAGCCCGCACTGTCCTAGACTTCTTCGCTCTAGCACCTGAGGGTGCGTAGTAAGAAGAGTCCAAATGGTGCCGCACAGAGTCTAGCATATTTTCTTGGAAGCATCTGAGATCAGGACCGCATGAGAGGCGGTCAAAGACAGAACCCGAGCCGCATAGAGCATTTATGCGGTTGGCATTTGTGGCCACATAAGAATTCATGCGGCTGGATCTGTTGGCCACATCGGCATTCATGCGGCTGGATCTGTTGGCCACATCAGCATTCATGCGGCTGGATCTGTTGGCCACATCAGCATTCATGCGGCTGGATCTGTTGGCCACATCAGCATTCATGCGGCTGGATTTAATGGCCACATCAGCATTCATGCGGCTGGATCTAATGGCCACATGAGTCTTCATGCGGCTGAATTTGTTGGCCGCATGAGCCTTCTTCATGCGGCTGGTACCCTAATGCGGCTTCTTTCTGGACCGCATAGAGTCCCCATTTTCTTCCTCAAGTCCAGCATCGTAGTGCTTTCCTCTGCCAGACATGAGAACAGCAGGGTCCTCCGCGACCTGAAGTGGGGCCGCATGGGAGTCTTCTCCACCTTCTTGGGCAGCAGAGAGCATTTCTTCCAGAGCTTGGAGAGGAGCAAATAATTTGGGCCTCCACTTCCTGCGGGCCTTCTTCGTGCGGGCTCGCTTCTGGACCGGGCCAGCGCTCCCATCGGAGAGTGTAGAAGCATGTAAAATACTAAAGAAAGATCCATGCGGCCAGGAAAATCCATGTGGCTCAGAAAGTCCATGCGGCTCAGAGAGTCATGCGGCACAAAGGACTATGCGGCTCAAGATGTCCCATACGGCTCAGAAGAGAAGACACGTGGCTTGCAAAACAGTTCTTCCCTCCTGCATTAATTACTTTAACGGCTGACAACTCTGAAAAAATGATAGCCCTGACACAATAGAGATAATTATGACTCTGTCACAATGACAGACCCCTATGGAAACGAAGGAGATCTTTGACACAATCCCCCGAGATCCAGAAAATGCCACGTGGCCCCGGCACGTGGATGTTCGTATGCGGCTCAAGCGAAGACTCCCCATGTGGCTCAGGACGAAACAGTCTTATGCGGCTCAAGCAGAGGCCCCCCCCATGCGGCTCGCAAGGATCATCTCCATGCGTCTCATTACCAATTATTCGGCTCAAATTATCATATGGTTCGAAGGTTCGGGGGGCCACTCCCCAAGCAGACCCGACACGTGGCCAGTCTTATGCGGCTCCATACTTATGCGGCTCAATCCTTATGCGGCTCAATCCTCATAGCGACTCCTAGGACACTTGTCATAAAGCCAATCAATTTCCCAGATTTAGTGCAATCAAAGATTGGGTCAAATCCTAATAATCTGGAACACGTGGCAGGAGAATGAATTAAACTTATTCATCCAGATTCGCAGACATCAGCAAATCATCATTACGAGGATTCATTCCAATCAGCATTAATTACTGATCGGATTTGGTGCAATCTACATTAAGTGGCCCAGATTTATCACACTCAAGATTAATGGCCCAGATTGATTAATCAACAGGCCGTCCCACTCTAAGGGGCAATCACTGCAAACCCTTATGATTGCATTCCCCTTCTTATAAATAGCGAGGTGCCATTCCCTAGCCAGAGGACCCTTTTTTGAGATCAGAGAGCATTAGAAGACTTGGAGAAAAAGAGCAGAAAGAGAGCAAAGAGAGCATTTCTTCAACGCCAAGCAATCTTCCGGAGCCAAGGCTGCATACCGATCGTCCAAGGAGTAAGGCAGAGCGGCCGTCGCTTTTCCGAGCCTCTATCGTCACCCCCCAGAATCTAAAATAGACAATTATACTTAGATTGTTGTACCTAGGTTTTCGTCCCTAGGCTTTCTTTGTACAAGCGAGTTTGTAACGGAAGTAAAAGTCCAGTCCTCCGATAATTGTTCTGCTCTTTTATATTTCATGGCAAAAACGATGGCGACTCTGCTGGGGACAAACTTCTCCACGGCTGAGGAGTTGGTGACGCAATCGGATGCAGCCAAACTTAGCTCCACACAACAGAAGATGGTCGTCCGCTTCGACCAACAGGCGTTCGAAGAAATGCTCTCCGAAGGAAGCGGTGGCCGGTCCAGAGGCGCGTCCGCACAACGAAGGCTCGCAAAGAATGGAAGCCAAAATCATTTGCTCCTCTCCAGGCCCTCGATAGAGTACTCTCTGCTACCCAAGACGGCGAAGCGACTCTCGCACGGCCCCACTTCGAGCCATAGAAGACTCTGCTGTCCCCAAGTCCGGTAGAGGAAAGCACTACGATGCTGGACTTGCAGGGGCAAAGGGCGATTCTATGGGCTCCAGGAAGAAACCGAATAAGGGCACTAGCCGCAAAGCGAAGACTCATGCGGCCAAGATGGCCAGCCGCATGAATGATGACCATGCGGCTGAAACTGCTAGCCAAATGCATAGTACTCATGCGGCTAGAATTTCCAGCCGCATGGAGAACACTCATACGGCCGGAGTTTCCAGCCGCATGGAGAAGACCCATGCGGCTGCGACTCCCAGCCGCATGAGGATTGATGATTCTAGCCGCATGACGTCTACTCCACGAGGTTCTGTCTTCGACCGCCTCACCTATAGTCCTGATCTCCTATGCTTTCAAGAAGACATGTCTGATTCTCTCCAGCACCACTTAGACTCTTCCTACTATGTGCCCTCACGCACTAAAGTGAAGAAGTCTAGGGAAGCACGAGCTTGGCAAGCTCGGCCGTTGATCCGACCTCTGACCATCCGAGTGTCCCATGTACTGTTATGCGGGCCTCTGATGGGAAGTTGTACAGAACCACTCGAGTCCAGCCCCCGGCGGCAAACGGACAGAGAGGTTCCCAAAAGTCTCCTAAAATCCAGGAGCAAATATGGTCGATCCGGACCCGTCTGACTTGCGTGAGGCCATCCTCACAAACGCAAGGAAAGAGAAGGTGCCCCGGGGTGCAAAGAGTTCTTCCACGGACGTCACTGCACCCAAGTCAACGTCAAATGCTGTTGTAGCAACGCAACAGTACAAGAGGACCTGCGGTCTGTCTTCCAAAGACTACAACGATCAAGTTCAGAAGATGAGGCGCCTTCCGTCATCTCCTGCAACTCTGCTCAGAAAGTCTCGCCGTGGAAAAGGGAAGAAGACGAATGTTCCTAGCCCAAGGATTTCAACCACTATGACTAAGAGACTCTCGTCTAAGCGGGTGCCCACCTCCAGAGTTTTCCAAGGTACCCGTTCTAAGACGAAATCTGATACAATGGAGATTCGTCATCCACAACACTGGGGGTTGCTAGGATTGGGGGTAGTACTCCTCCGAACCTCCACGACAATCCGATGTTCCAAGAAGACGAGCCAGGGGAAACAACTCTCCCATCAGATACAACAAACCCCGACGTCCCCGAGGACATTCACAACACCCAAGACGAGGCGAACTCGGAGATTGGGGGTACTGTTCCTTCCGAGTCCGAACCAGAGGAGAACATTCCTACATATCCCGATGACTTCTCACTACAGGGGTATGATTCAGAGGGCGGTTCCTCCACCGCTCCGTCCATCTCCCCTCACGTAAGGACGGTATTCATAACGGACAGTAACCAAGGTGGTTCCAGTGATCGCCAACGCATCGACACTCTGGAGGCCATATTGCTTGTCTTGGTCAAGTCTGTAGACGAGATCAAAGCGGCTCTTCCAACTCTGCAGGAAGGAACGCCTGGCCAAACATGCGTGGGTTCTGCGGTCAATGCGACTCGAATTCAGCGGCACCGAACTCGGACAACAATCCTCCTGAAGAAAAGGCCCCACCGCCGTGGATGAAACCCGCGAAGCGAGAAGAGAGGTCCAGGAGCTCCGAGCCATGTTTCATGCTCGAGAAAATTCCCAAGACCTCAAAATACGGTAACCGTACCCTGTTGCCTGGAGGGATGTTCCATTCCCACCAAGATATAAGCCGTTCAATATCAATCCTTATGATGGCAAGACCTCAGCAAGTCGGTACATTACTTACTTCGAGGTCACCACCGACCATCTGCCCCATGATGATGCCATCCTCACACGATTATTCATCGGGGCATTGGAGGGAGTCGCCTTCGACTGGTATCGTAACCTGCCAGACAACTGTATCTACTGCTTCGCCGGCTTCAAGCGCATGTTCTTGGAGAGGTTCTACGAAGCAGGGCAGGATCACAATGTCCACCCTCATGGACGTCGTCCAAGGAGAGAAAGAGCTGACAAGGAACTATATCGAGCGGTTTCGCCAAACCGCAATGAAGTTGCCATCTGGAAATCCGGATTCCTCCTAATTGAAATTTGCCAAAAGAGATTGCTCCCAACAATCAGTCTCTGGATGGGCGAAAATCAATTCAAGGACTAGAAGACGTTTATCATCAGTGCCACTAGCGCCGAAGAACGGTTGAAGAAGGCTCGCCAACTGGGATTACACATCTCGGACGGAGAGAACAAGGGCAAGCGTCCCAACACCAACAACACAATGGGGGTAGCCCCTCCAACATTCGGGACAGCAGGGGTAAGCAGGCTATGGTGGCTGACACAGCCCAAAACCTGAGTCAAGACCAGCAGACAAACAATGGCCGTAAATCACTTACTCCTTCGAAGACGGTCACGTCAAGCCCATCTTGGACATGCTCATACAAGGAGACAGAATTTAGCTTCCTCCACCAAGACGGGAACCTCGACCGGCAGACATGGAGAATCCAAAAAGTGCTGCCATTACCACCGCTACGTCCACCATGCCACACACGACTGCTACCAACTAAAACGATACATCCAAAATCTCATCGATTCGAACGCTCTGGCCATCGATTTCGAAGAGGTGACCGTGGCAGCCAACATGGTGTCCGTACAGTTTGGCAGCTTTCCTCCAACCGAAGCTCAAGACGTGTGGTACCCATCCCTCTGGCGACAATGGAGGTTGCTAATCTTCCACCTCCCCGAGATCAGGCTGCTGGGCTAGTACCCCACCACATCACGAGGGGAGATTATGTGGGTCCATCCAGACCTGGTATCAGAAGTAACTCAGCCACACCATCTTCCATGCGCAGGAAGAGTAGAAAAATCAGGTCTTGCCGCACAATCTCGACAGATATCGAAGAAGCTACAGCCGTCGTCACTCGGTCTGGGGCACAGTCCCAACCTGTGGCTGATAGCACAACTGAAGATCATCAGCCCGCTACAACTGACGCTCGGGACGGCTCAACCTCCGATGACCGATAAGCCTAGGCTGAAGGAGACTCGCTTCGACAAATCCCTCCGAAAATAGGCACCGCAGGGGCTGGAGAAGCCCTACAACTTCGACATCTTGGCGCAATTGGCCGACACACCGGCCAAGTTGTCATTATACGAGCTCTTGAGACTCTCAAAAGATGTTCACGCGGCTTTGAGCGATGCACTCCAAAATACCGATGCGTACCTGGCTCAGGTCAACCTCACGGGAGAAAACCCGCCTGCAGATCTCCAAGACAGCGCTTGCACAGGAGCGATGCCCAACATTGTCTTCACTCCACAAGATATGCTCACCAAGACCAATCTGCATGATCGTCCGTTGTACTATACTGGATACATCGGGGACGTAAAGGTGGACCGGATGCACATTGATCCGGGGTCTTCCATAAGCATCATTCCGAAGGGTCTGCTACATCATCTTCGCATCCCGATGCATCGCTAACGCCAACAAGCACCGCCATCAGCGGTTTCAATTCGGGCAGGAGCTACCCAATTGGGAAGATCCGTCTGAAGTGTCAGATTGGCGATCTCCAGTCAGAAGTGACCTGTTACGTCATAGATGCAGATACTTCGTACAACATCCTCTTGGGGTGCCCTTGGATACACGATTACATGATCGTGCCTTCCATGCTGCATCAGTGCTTCAAGTACGTCGATAAACACGGCTTCGTGAGGACAAAATTTGCTGATATCGACCCTTCAAAGGGGTCGAATCCTACTACTCAGACTCCTGCCTATATGAAAAGTCGAAGAAGCACCTTGGTGAAGGAAATGTGCAAGCTCGTACCGAGACAGCCACATGATCAGAAGAATCTTTGACGATCCACCTCCAAGCTCGCAAACCTGGCAAGTCTGCACCCCTTACAGCCACTCTGCGTAAGGACGCAATCAGTCTCTCGGCGCAAGAAGAGCGGATGATAATCCGGCTGCCAAGGTCTGGCCAAGTGCTAAGACCCACGACGGAGCCACTGACAATCAGGCTGCCGAGAGTCGGTCAGCCACAAACGGAAAAGCTCAATCCCTTCGATAAGCCAATGATGATACGTCTTCCCAAGAAGAGTCGTCATCCCGATGAAAGGTCTGGAACTTCTAGCGAACCAAACACTCCCCGTCCAGCATCAAGTACCAAGCTGGGGGTCGCTAGTCTGCCAACAACTCCATGCTCTACTCCACCAGCTGAACCTCTGACGATCAAGCTGCCCAGGTCGTCCTCTTCTTCGTTTATACTGGGGGTAGCCGAAGAGGAACCGGAGCTAGCCAAGTATGTGGCTTCCCATACTAATGTTCCCTTCATAGATGATGTAATCCCCCTAGAAAAGATACCTTACTTCATCAATAAAGGGCTATCTTTGAACTACCTCGAGCTCAATAAGCTATGTACAATGTATGCTATGGAACATGGTATAGGCACTCACCTACACACACAGGTGACAAATGTGTACACCGTAATCCAGCTTACTCCAGTGGAAGACGCCTACCGCATAATCGAGGGAGGGGATCATCCAATCATCTTCGGCAGGAAGGACGATCCGCACCCCTTCACCATAAAAGAAGTCAACCTTGGGTCAGATGCCGGAAGACTGCCTCTGTATCTTTATAGCCCCCAATCCAAATATCTTATGCAAAAATAGAGGTATGATCTGGAGACTACGCCAGGCTTGAACTAAGGCACCGGGCGACGATTACCTTTGAAGCCACCAGTCCCGGCTGGCAAGCCATGGGACTACTATAGCAAAACTCGATGAGGATTAGGGTATGTAACACCCACGACGACCTGAGAGTTCAGATAAAGAATGTGACTGGCAGTCACATTCAATCGGGTCACCAACTTCTGACTCGGATACCAGCATCGGAGACATATTCAGACAAGTCCTGTCAGTCAACATGGCATTCACCGACGCTTATGAAGAAGATGAGGACATGCCTGAAATCCTCGAGCTAGAGCCGTGGGCCCAACAGTTGGATGCACAATGGGAAAAGCGGTTCGAACTAAGAGAACCCCTATGGAAGATGAGGTTATACAAGTGGATCTCGGTAGCGAATCTTCTCCAAAACCAATCTTCGTCAATAAAAGCCTAACAGACGAAGAGCGAGAATCGCTGCTGAAACTTGTCAAAGAATATATTGATGTGTTCGTATGGAGCTATGAAGACATGCCGGGGTTAGATCCCGATATTGCCCTCCACAAACTCAACATTCGTCCAGATGCAAAGCCGGTCAAGCAACAACAGCGACGCTTCCGCCCAGGCATCATGGATACGATCGAAGCCGAAGTCAACAAACTAATAGCTAACGGCTTCATTCGTGAGGAATAACATCCTGACTGGGTCGCCAACATAGTTCTGGTCCTCAAAAGAACGGGAAGATCCGAATCTGCATTGACTTCCGCAATCTGAATGAGGCATGTCCCAGAGATGAATTCCCCCTGCCTATCACAGACATCATGATTGACAACACCTGCGGCTTCGAACGCATGTCATTCATGGATGGTTTATCGGGGTACAACCAGATCAAGATGTCTCCCGACGACGAAAAGCATACATTATTCCGAACACAGATTGGCACATACTGTTACACAGTCATGCCTTTCGGTTTAAAGAATGCTAGTGCCATATATCAAAGAGCCATGAGTATCATCTTCAGAGAACACTTGCGCAAGACGGTGGAGTGCTACGTTGATGACATCGCCATCAAGAGTCGCTGTAAGGGAGACCATCTGTAGGATCTGAGGACGGTATTCGATCTGATGCGAGCGCACAATTTGAAAATGAACCCTACAAAGTCCTTCCTGGGCGTATCCAGCAGAAAGTTCTTGGGTTTCATCATCACCGCCCAAGGTATCCATGTAGACCCTAAAAAGACAAAGGCAATTATGGAGATGGGTCCCCCGAGAAACCTCCGCGAACTCAGAGGCCTCCAAGGGAGGCTAGCTTACATCAGGAGGTTCATCTGATATTTATCGAACCCTCCAGTCCTAGTGGCTCCGGTTGCTGGAAAACCATTCCTGCTCTACGTACGAGCAATAGAAAGTTCCTTCGGTGCTCTGCTGGCACAAAACAATGATGCAGGCCATGAACAAGCTATATATTACCTCAGTCGAATGATGATTGGGCCAGAGCACCGATACACTGTGGAGAAGGAATGCCTCGCCCTGGTGTTCGCCATTCAGAAGATGCGGTACTATGTTACTGGACAAACCATACACGTGATATCATGAGTCAACCCTCTCAGGGTCCTCATGACGAAACCAGGGGCCCTCAGCTCCCGCCTCGCTACATAGGCAATATTGATGTCCCCTTATCACATGATCTTCGTCCCGCAGAAGGCTGTCAAAGGTCAAGCCCTGGCAGACTTTTTGGCAGCCCACCCGGGCTCGAAGTTGTCCAGAATATATGAAGAAATCCCAGATGAGGTCGCCGACTCGCATGCAACTTCTCACGATGATATATGGCGGATGTTCTTCGATGGTGCCTCAAGAACTGGACCCAAGGGCAACATCGTTGTCGGAGTCGGGGTGGTGCTGGTTTCTCCTTCCGGATTGGTGATCAATCGCGCTTACTCTCTCACAGAACCCTGTTCTAACAATGTGACCGAGTACAACGCTTTGGTCATTGGCCTCCAACTTGCAAAAGAGCTGGAGGTAGAGTATCTTGAAGCATACGGCGATTCTCAGTTAATCGTCAATCAGATCCGGGGCTCATACGAGGTCCGCCCTGAAGACATGATCCCCTATCACCAAATAGCGATCGACATCATCTCGTCGTTCGAAGGGTTCTTCATCGAACATGTTCCCAGACTCCAAAATATCGAAGTCGATGCCCTAGCTGGCCTCGCCGCTTCACTAGCAGTGCCAAATCATGCTCATCAATCGGTAGATGTGATAGGCCACGAACTGGTCTGTCCCAAGAACAACATTCAGTTTGTGGCGAGTTATTCCGCCCAGACGATTGACGATGTCCCAGACTGGAGACAGGCATTCATTAACTTCGTCGTCTACGACATCCTGCCCGAGAACCCAAAGGAGGCTACTTCCATCAGAAGGCGTTATCTCAAATTTTTCTATGATACAGAGACAAAAATGTTGTATCGACGACCCTACGATGGGTTATTGCTTCGGTGTCTGTCAAATGCAGAAGCCAAAGAAGCCGTACGCGAAGCTCATGACGGTATCTGTGGGGCCCACCAGCCTGGCCCTAAATTGCAAGACCGTCTTCGCCGAATGGGCTACTACTAGCCCACAATGGTAGCAGATGCGATAGATTATGCAAGGAAGTACAAGGCTTGCCAAGTCCACGCAGACTTCATCCACCAACTATCCGAATTTCTACATCCGACAGTGGCATCCTGGCCATTCGAAGCATGGGGGATCGATATTATTGGTCCAATCACTCTACCTTCCTCCCGAGGACATCGCTTCATACTCGCGATCACGGATTACTTCTCCAAATGGGCGAAAGCTGTCCACTTGCAGAAGTGAAGACTTCAAACATGATCAGCTTCCTCAAGCATCACGTCATCTATCGCTTTGGACTGCCCCGAAGGATCATCCACGATAATGGTCCGCAGTTTGTAAGCCACGCCTTCTATCAGTTTTACGATAAGCACAGAATTCAGAATGTTGCTTCGACACCATACAATCCAGCAGCAAATGGATTGGCAGAAGCATTCAATAAAACCATCATCAAGTTGCTCAAAAAGTTCGTATCCTCCAACAAACGCGACTGGAACGAGAAGCTTGGTGAATGCTTATGGGCGTACCGTACCACGGTCCGAACGGCTACAGGAAACACACCATTCTCCCTGGTGTACTGGAGTGAGACAGTTCTCCCATTGGAGACTCAAATACCCTCATTTCCCGTCGCTCTTACTTACCAACTGACGACAGGTGATAACTACCGTCGCCGACTGCAACAATTGGAGGCCTTAGATGAAAAGTGCATCTTAGCTCAGCAACGAATTGAGCTATACCAAGCACGCATCTTCGGAGCCTTCAACAAGAAGGTTAAGATTAGAACATTCCAAGTCGGCGATCTCGTTCTGGCAGTCCGGAGACCGATGGTCATGACTCACATGACCACCGGCAAGTTCCAGCCAAAGTGGGAAGGCCCATTCATCATTGAGGCTGTATTCTCCAACGGAGCTTACTGCCTCGCAAAACAAAATGGAGACCTGCTCATGTTGCCCGTCAACGGCAAGTTTCTGAAGAAATATTATGTCTGAATGACATTCCAGATCATCGAGTCATGTACCCGCTGGTGCCGCTTAACTCGCATCTTCACATTCCAGATTATTGAGACATGTATCCGCTGGTACCTCTGAACTCACATCCATAACATCCCAGATCATCGAGTCATGTACCCGCTGGTGCCGCTGAACTCTCACCCTCACAACATTCTAGATCATCGAGTCATGTACCCGCTGGTGCCGCTGAACTCACACATCACAATATTCCAAATTATCGAGTCATGTACCCGCTGGTGCCTCTGAACTCACATCCCGGTCACTCTTTCAGATAGTAAGTCATGTATGATTATACCTCTGAACTTCCTGAAGGAGCTCCTTTCTATGATCCACTACCCGCACTCCCCAGTGCAGAAAAAGGGTAACAGATACACAAATTTCCAAAACGGCCATGTCCTCATTACCTCTGAGTCGTTCCACTTTCGCCAAAAACAAATCACCCCTTACATATAACTTCCATGTCCTCATTACCTCTGAGTCGTTCTATGTACCCCCTCTTCATTGAGCCCACTCCTGTCATGTCCTCATTACCTCTGAGTAGGAAGGCTCCGTCGAAGAAACCCTCATACTCACCATGTCCTCAGTACCTCTGAGTAAGTATGTTGACTCCTTTTTAAACTTATTGTCCGTATCCAAAACCAGGATACGTTAGGGGCAATAGGTCCACGCAAAATGTCCCAATAAGATGACTATTAGAAAGCAAAAAGAGTAAAGCAAATATAGTCCATTCATTCAGAAATTGGTTACATCCACACGATTACAAGCAAGTCAAAAAGGTTCTTTATGCAGACAAGAAGAAAAGCGAAATAAAACAAAGACTATAGACAAAAGATAGACATCCACGAGAAGCCCCTAAATCCTAGTTGTAGAAGCGTGTATACCATTCCTTCAACCACCTCACATATGAAGGATGCAAATGAGGGAGATCCTCGTCTAGAATAGGAGAGTCAGGATTCCCACAGCTACCACCTCAGCAGTTTCGATATTTGGAGGGCTGTCATCCCCCTCAGGTGCCGGTTCTTCTTTCATCGCTTCCTCCTTAACAGAGGAAGACCCCCGGTTGATGACAGGAGGCTGCGGCTCCTCTGACACTGTAATTTCAGCATTCGGTGGAGATACTGCGAGAACCAAAGAAAATAAAAATAGTCAGAAGATATTTATAAATATTCATGCGGCTTGTTTAAGACAATTCCTATGCGGCTCGGACATAGGGTATACCCCCATACGGCTCAGTCATGAGACGTGTATGCGGACCATATAGTTTGAGAAGTTCACGTCAAAGTCTTATGCATGAAGCATGCAGCAAAGCAGGCTCTGTTAGGGTTTCAAAGTACTCAATCGACTACATAATCCTTACCTTCGATGGCAACGTGAACGTCAAGACGAACGGGGGGCGCGACAGTCGAAGACGAAGCCAATTTCTTACTTCTCGCCACAGCCTTCTTCACAGCCTTAGAAGCCCTGGGTGCCATTGTTGTCTGATGATCAGAGGAGGAAAACGACAGGAATCTGAGTCAAGAAGAGTCTAAGAGAGAAGACTGTCCAAATGCCCTTCTATTTATAGACAAAAAAAGGAGGACTACGGACAGACCTCGTACAACGTGATCGACTCTTCGGCTATCGAGCCAAACCAGCCAATTAAAAACTAAGCTCTTGGGATCCAATCCCAAAAATATTTACACGCATGGCATAATGACGTGGCAAAAAGTCTATGCGGTTCAAATGGCCATGCGGCGGAAAATAACTATGCGACTCAGATGGTCATGCGGTCGAAAGTTCCTGCGGCTAAGTCATCCATGCGGCTGAAACATCCATGTGGCCAGGACCTCATATGCGGCTAGATGAGCCTGCACACAGCCATGCTTCTTATTCAAAGTATTTCAATTTTAAAAATTGAAAAGTTTGAAGGGGGTCTTGTAGAAGCATGGAAAATACTAAAGAAAGATCCATGCGGCCAGCAAAATCTATGCGGCTCAGAAAGCCCATGCGGCTCAGAGAGTCATGCGGCACAAAGGACTATGCGGCTCAAGACGTCCCATGCGGCTCAGAAGAGAAGATACGTGGCTTGTAAAATAGTTCTCCCCTCCTGCATTAATTACTTTGACGGCTGACAACTCTAAAAAAATGATAGCCCTGACACAAAAGAGGTAATTATGACTCTGTCACAATGACAGACCCCTAGGGAAATTAAAGAGATCTTTGACACAATCTACCGAGATCCAAAAAATGCCACGTGGCCCTGGCACGTGGATGTTCGTATGCGGCTCAAGCGAAGACTCCCCATGCGGCTCAGGCCGAAACAGTCTCATACGGCTCAAGCAGAGGCCCCCATGCGACTCGCAAGGATCATCTCCATGCGGCTTATTACCCATTATGTGGCTCAAATTATCATATGGTTCAAAGGTTCGGGGGGCCACTCCCCAAACAGACCCGACACGTGGCCAGTCTTATGCGGCTCCATCCTTATGCGACTCAATCCTTATGCGGCTCAATCGTCATAGCGACTCCCAGGACAAGTGTCATAAAGCCAATCAATTTCCCAGATTTACTGCAATCAAAGATTGGGTCAAATCCTAATAATCAGGGACACGTGGCAGGAGAATGAATTAAACTTATTCATCCAGATTCGCAGACATCAGCAAATCATCATCACGAGGATTCATTCCAATCAGCATTAATTATTGATGGGATTTGGTGCAATCTACATTAAGTGGCCCAGATTCATCACACTCAAGATTAATGGCCCAGATTGATTAATCAATAGGCCGCCGCCACTCTAAGGGGCAATCACTACAAACCCTAATGATTGCATTCCCCTTCTTATAAATAGCGAGGTGTCATTCCTTTGCCAGAGGACCCTTTTTCGAGATCAGAGAGCATTAGAAGACTTGAAGAAAAAGAGCAGAGAGAGAGCAAAGAGAGCATTTCTTCAACGCCAAGCAATCTTCCGGAGCCAAGGCTGCATACCGATCGTCCAAGGAGTAAGGCAGAGCGGCCGTCACTTTCCCGAGCCTCCATCGTCACCCTCCAGAATCTAAAATAAATAATTGTACTTAGATTGCTGTACCTAGGTTTTCATCCCTAGGCTTTCTTTCTACATGCGAGTTTGTAACGTAAAGTAAAAGTCCAGTCCTCCGATAATTGTTCTGCACTTTTATATATTATGGAAAACAGAGAGCATTTCTTCAAACGCCTGTTGGTCAAAACGGACGACCAGCATTGTGTGGAGCCAAGTTTGGCTACGTCCGATTGCGTCACCAACTTCTCAGCCGCAGAGAAGTTAGTCCCCAGCAGAGTCGCCATCGTGTTTGCCATTGATTATAAAAGAACAGAACAATTTTATGGAGGACTGGACTTTTACTTCACAATACAAACTTGTTTGTACAAAAGAGAGCCTAGGAACAAAACCTAGGAAAAGCAATCTAAAGTACAATTGTTTATTTTTGATTCTGGGGGGTGACGGTAGAGGCTCGAGAGAGTGACGGCAACTCTGCCTTACTCCTTGGACGATCGGACGTCGCTTCGGCTCTGGGGAAGAAATGCTCTTCGTGTGGATGGGGGTTGCTGATATCTCTGCTCGGGCTCTGTACGTATAACTCTGTGCCTCTGCTGCTCTCTGTCCGGTCCTTTTGCAAGGGAATGGCACCTTGCTATTTATAGGGCTTTGTGATAAGTAGTGTTGGCAGCAATTGCTCCTTGAAAAGTGGGTGGTTAGGGATTTGATTAAGATTTGTCTTGAACCTGTTTGTTAAAAATCAATCCGAGTTGTTAATGTTGATTGTAAAAAATCTGGGCAATTAATGTTGATTGTATCAAATCTGTATGGTTTGTTGGAAATCGATCTGGACATTTAATGTTGATTGCATTAAATCTGCCTTGTGATGATTATTGATATCAGCAAATCTGAGTGAATAAATCTTGGTCAATCTCCTGCCATATGTCCCAACTGCCTGTTATGTCGATTGCCATAAATCTGAATTTGTTGGAATTTGATTAACTCCTTCCACGTGTCCGAACTGCCTGTTTTGTCGATTGCCATAAATCTGAATTGTTGGGATTTGATCAACTCTTGCCACGTGTCCCAACTGTTGTGAGCCGCAAGGAGGACTGTCATAGTTGAGCCGTATGAGTGTGGTCTTTAACTGAACCGCATGGAAGTCCTTTAATCTGAGCCGCATGGAAGTCATTACAACTGAGCCGCATGGAAGTCCTTTGATTGGGCCGCATGGATACCCTTACAACTGAGCCGCATGGACGTCCTTACAACTGAGCCGCATGGACGCCCTTTAATCTGAGCCGCATGGAAGCCCTTACAACTGAGCCGCATGGACGTCCTTACAATTGAGCTGCATGGATGTCCTTTAATCTGAGCCGTATAGAGGTCATTACAACTGAGCCGTATGGAAGTCTTTTGATCTAGGCCGTATGGACACCCTTACAACTGTGCCGCATGGACGTCCTTACAACTGAGCCGCATAGACGTCCTTTAATCTGAGCCGTATGGAAGCCCTTACAACTGAGCCACATAGACGTCCTTACAACTGAGCCGCATGGACGTCCTTTAATCTGAGCCGCATGGAAGCCCTTACAACTGAGCCGCATAAAAAGCTTTGGAAAATTGGTGGATCGTGCCAGTTATAAAGATTTTATCTCTCTCTCTAGAAGCACGCCATTATGACAGAACCATCATTTTACTTTTATGTCAGAGCTGTCAATCCGTCATTGTCAGAGCTGCTGTTGTGTCTGGGTAATTAATGAGCCAGCTGCTCAGAGCATTTATGGCAAGCTGTAAAGGCCTGTTTTGAGCCGCATGAGGCCACGTGGCTTCCCCTTCATCTTTTTGAGCCGCATGATGCTCTCGGGCCTTTCGAGCCGCATGAAGGCTCCTTCATCTATGAACCGCATGGGGCTGATTTCCGGGCCGCATAAGAATTTATTTATATTTTTCCATGATTCTACAGATATGTCTGTAAAAATATAAATTGATGAAAATATCCATGGAAAAGAAATACAATGAAAATAAAGAAGTACTGAAATAAAAGATAACCAGCCAGAACATCGGCTAACTAGATAATGCTCAAGGCTCTAACTGAAGCATCCTCCAAGCTCATGAAAACTCCTCGGGCAACACCTCTATATACTTAGCAACATAACATGTCTCAATCCCCGGTCCGTAGACAACGAGATACAAATGCTCATCCGGATCTCGAAAAGAACCAAGTCCTCGAAGGGACGTAATAAGATACAAAATAAATATGCCAATATAAACTGAAAATATAAGAGAATAACCCAAAACACAATACGGTCCAGTATCCCATCATCAAGACAGTGAACCACACCTACGACAAGACAAGGACAATGTAGGCACACTATTTCGTGACAAGACAATGTCCCAAGGCTATGTGAATGCATATTGAAGACAACTTTGGACGTATGGGTGGGTGATAAGGATATGACACCGAATCACAAGCCGACATCAGATTACGAGGCAATATTTATGAACAAAGAACCACACAAACAACTATGTGTCACACCTCGCTCCCGTAAGAGCGATCGTCCTCGCTAAGGTGTGACGCCGTACGAGCCTAGATTGTACTCGTACAAGGCGGGTTCCATAACGGTCGATTACAGTGGCTGCGACGGGGTCGTCGCACAGAAATCCCAAGTAGAGACATTGAACAATAGCAGCAGAAATTTAGAGCAAAACACAAGTCATTCAAAAGATGCATTTTATTGATATTGAAATAAGGATTACAATGGGGCACAAGGCCAAGATTACAATAACTCAAGCTCACTCTTCTCACATTACAAGTCACTCAGCTCTCTCTAACTCTCAATACATGTCTCGAGCCAGCAGATGCTTCAGATAGGCGACGTCCATACATTATGTCCTGTATAAGACCTGACTCCACGCGGCTGTATGCCTCGAATTGCCAAGGAACTCCGTGCCTTGACGCATCTAAGTGAGCTCCGTGCCACGAGCTTCTAACTGCGCCTGTACATAAACACTGTGGGTGTCAGTACTCAACTATACCGGTGGTGTGAGTTCCTCGCCGACCCATACAAAATCGACATGTTCGTTTACTTCGTGCAACATAGTCCCTTCTTTTCAGTTGTCTTTCTAGTCTTGCCTTAGGATCAATTTTAGGACAGACGCCTTGGCCTATTTAGTGTCTCTAGACCATCACCGTGCTATCGTACCAATAACTTTTTGTCCTTGCCTCTAGACCTTTCTCGTGCTTGCAATATCAACTCACCGACTCATACTTTTCTTTCGTGCCATACTTTGGGATGCAACAACTCAGTCGTGCTTTGAAACTTGATTCGTGCTTCAATATATTTGAGACAGTGCTTCTTTACTTAGTCTTTGCCTATAATTGTGTTGTGACAACGTGGTCGTACCTCATATTTCGAGGTTGTGCCCTACAACTCAACATAACTTAACCAAACTTGCCCTACGGCCCTTCTCGACTTAACTCGAAACAACTCAAATCTTACTTATGCACCTCATATGTCAACAACTTAAGACTCGATGCCGCATCTCGTGCCTTAGTACGTCGCCTTCGTTGTAGCCAAATCTTAGGCCCAAACTTTGTGTTCTAATTGCACAGACATTCAACTCGACTCAATCCAAAGACACACACGCTGATTGCCACCCTTGCCGACACATCTATATGAGGTTACTAGCATAACAATCTATCCTAGACGTATAGTTTTGTTAATAGGGGTCCTTTCAATGCAAGTAGCGAGCCCGTAGAAAGTCCCTGCTTAACCTGTGCTAAAACCTTATGAAAGACTATACCCTACTTCCTCCTAGGCCGAGTCGTGTCGTGGCCTCGGATAGCCGCTCGAGGAAACTTCTTACTTGTCGACAAGTTATCTATGACCATGCAAGACTCGACTCGAACTGACGTCTCACACAGTCATTCTTTTCCAATGTTAGCATCCCTTTAGGACCAAGCTCAAGGCTTCTAACATTTGCGATCCCTCGATGACCCACGGTCGCGAGCCTTCTCCCTTGTTGATCTATCCTTATTACTCAACTCAAGAATGCCTATCGAAAGCCCTTCTTCCAAACTCACTTTAAATCAACCGTTGCTCGAGCCTTAAACATTAAGTCCGTGACATCGTGTCTTAAGCCAACTGTATTCTACGTGACACTACCGCCCAATTCATACTTTATACGATGGGCCTTGGAATCGTGGGACCAAGTATTTTGACAACCGCAGAAAACATGGAATGGTACTTAGAATGCCCTCAATCGCCTAGCATAACTTAGCCTAACTCAATCGAGCCTAGAACTTAACCCGTGGAAAGAGCAAAGTCTATGCCAAGCCTTGCATCGTGGAACCGAATATGATTTATCAAGCATTTATGCGTGCGACGCCTATGACTTAGGCTAATTCCAACTTGGTGACAAGTTAAACCAACTTCCTTCTCCCAAGCCATGGGACGAAGGGACGAGTGTCATTTTTCAAAGCACTTCGTGAACCAACTCTAAGCCGATCGTTGGACCTTTCCAAGTTCTAACTCAATTCAACCCAACTTGGGATTATTCCTTTAGCTATGTGGATTCGCCTCTTATATTATCAAACCTACTTGTGCATTAAAAACTTTTGTTCTATTTTATTTGTGCGAAGGCCAAGCTGAGGCAAGTTCATCAAAGCCACCCACCTGAGCGAGGGGTCGCCTCGCGAGCAGGCCTTCGAGTCGCCGTTGTATGGCTAAGTTCGAACGCCGTTGGGGTTTCGATTCCTCCGATTGACTGAGCAGGATGGGGCACTACATCATACACCACTCAGAAAAAGTTTCATCCTCAAAACTAACTGAGTACTTACTTATAGGCTTATCACTTTGATTCAACATCTCATAACTCTCGTATACAGTACTCCTATGCGTTCCCTCAATTCGAGGGACACTCGCACTACCATCAATCTTTTCTTTGAAATACGATTTCGAAATTCTCAACCCTTTTCTATTTTGCTAGTCTCACTTGATTCACCGTATCACTTAGTTGGATCGTGCACATATTCCAGGCGTCCCCACAAAGTATGTATTTCAGCCAAGCCTCGTGATAGAGAATTTGCCATCGCCACTCGAGTCGGATTGTGAACATATTCAAGCTTCCCTGATATACGTGCATGTCAACCGAGCCTCGTGAGTGGTGCCTTCACAATTCCGATCGCTCCGTACCGGGACGTCTTCCTAAGGCGTGATGCCGCACGAGCCTAGATTGCGCTCAGGTAAGGCGGGTTCCATAACGGCCGATTACAGCGGCTGCGATGGGGTCGTCGCACAGAAGTCCCAAGTAGAGACATTGAATAATAGCAGTAGAAATTTAGAGCAAAACACAAGCCATTCAAAAGATGCATTTTATTGATATTGAAACAAGGATTACAATGGGGGTAAGGCCAAGATTACAATCACTCAAGCTCACTCTTCTCACATTACAAGTCACTCAGCTCTCTCTAACTCTCAATACATGTCTTGAGCCGGGGATGCTTCAGGTAGGCGACGTCCATATATTATGTCCCGTATAAGTCCTGACTCTACACGGCCGCACGCCTCGAATCGCCAAGGAACTCCATTCCTCGACTCATCCAAGCGAGCTCCACACCACGAGCTTCTACCTGTGCCTGCACATAAATACTGTGTAGGTGTCAGTATTCAACTGTACTGGTGTTGTGAGCTCCTCGCCCACCCATACAAAACTGACACATTCGTTTACTTTATGCAACATAGTGCCTTCTTTTAATTGTCTTTCTAGTCTTGCCTTAGGATCAATTTAGGACAGATGCCTTAGCATATTTAGGTCTCTA
>JANAVB010026349.1:0-128255 GCA_029216955.1 Iris pallida
TATTTCATACATCCAGGAGCTAATAAAATGTATCAGGATATGCGTACTGTAGTGTGGTGGTACGGAATGAAGAAGGACGTATCCAGATTTGTGGCTAGATGCTTGATTTGTCAACAAGTGAAAGCCAGCAGACGGAGACCAGCAGGATTGTTGCAGCCACTAGACATCCCGGAGTGGAAATGGGAACACATAACGATGGACTTTGTGTTAGGACTGCCTCGATCCCAAGGAGGGAAGGATGCCATTTGGGTTATTGTGGATCGACTGACAAAGTCAGCTCACTTTATCCCCTTCAAGGTTGGTCTATCCACCGAAAGTTGGCAGCACTGTACATGCAGCATATTTATCGGATTCATGGAGTTTCGATAAGTATTGTATCTGACAGAGATACTAGATTTACCTTCACTTTGGAAGAGTTTGCATGATACTTTGGGAACACAACTGAAGTTCAGCACCGCCTACCATCCCCAAACTGACGGACAATAAGAGAGAACCATCCAGACGCTAGAGGACATGCTGAGATCTTGCGTCTTGGAATTTGGAGGGTCTTGGGAAGACCACTTGCACTTGGTAGAGTTTTTTTACAACAACAGCTACCATGCTAGCATCGGTATGACACCGTTTGAGGCACTCTATGGACGTCGTTGCCGCACTCCACTTGCTTGGGACGACGTAGGAGAAAGAGTACTGCTTGACCTAAAATTGTGACCGATGCAGCAGAGAAGGTAAAGGTGATTAGAGGCAAGCTCAGGATTGCTCAGGACTGACAGAAGCATTGGACTGATAGCAGTCGTCGACCACTGGAGTTCGAAGAAGGAGATAGTGTGTTCGTGAAAATCTCTCATACCAGAGGAACTATCAGATTTGGCAGAGCAGGAAAGCTGAGCCCCAGGTACATCGGTCCATTCGAAGTTTTGAGCCGAATTGGAGAAGTAACGTACCGATTAGCTCTACCAGCTAATCTTGAAGGCGTGCACAACGTCTTCCATGTTTCACAGCTCAGACGCTACATCCCGGATCCAAGTCACATCTTGGACCATTCAGAGCTGGAGATTGGACCCAGCCTCACAGTGCCAGAGAAGCCAGTAGCAATTTTAGACAAAGGCGAGAAGAGAACCAGGAACTCTGTGACGCCTATAGTCAGAGTTATGTGGTGACACAATTCCCCAGACAAGTCTACCTGGGAGCGAGAAGATGAGATGTGGGAGCAGTATCCGTATCTATTTGAGACCTGAGGTAATTTCTAACCCTACCCTTTAATTTCGAGGACAAAATTTCTTAAGGAGGGAAGGTTGTGAAACCCATAAATTTTCAGTTAATTAATTGAATAATTTAATTAGCTTATTATTATTATAAATCATTATTAATTGTTAATTAGAAAAATTGAATTTTTAGGAAAAACATATTTTGAAACATTAGTAAAATCCTAAAATTTTTGATTGATTGGGCCTGACCCGTCCTGACCCATTCCGAACCCATCTTGAATCCATTTCGGAAAACTCAATTTAGGTTTTTCCGAAACAAAATTGTTGGTATTTATTTATATCATTTTCCCTTAATTAAAGAAAATACTATTAAAACTAAACTTTTATTTAAAACCTTCATTAAAAAACTCTTTACACTCACTTAACTCTCTTTCTATCATTTACTCAATGATACTCAAATCCTGAGAGAAGGAAAACCCTTTCATTTCTCTTCCAAACGTTAGTCGGCAACCCCTCAGCTTTCCAATGGCCAACGACCGACTGCTCTTCTTCCCGAAAATCTCCTATAAAACCTATCTCTCCACCACACTTCATTTCACCACACCCAAAAACCCTTTCCCCAACTTTCAGCCCTAGCCGCACCCCTATACGGCAATTTTCCGGCCGAACCCCTCGGCGTGCTCCCCAACGCCACTTCCAGTGTTGCCCGAGCCCCTCTCGGCCGACCCGAGCGGATCCCGCCGCCGTCGCCCTCCAGCGCCTGACCTAGCCGTTTCCGCCGCTGCCTCCTCTGTCCGGCGCCACCCGCAGCCACCGCCGACCCCGTTCGACGATCTCCTTCGCCGGCGACCCCCGCGCCCGTGCCCGACCTCCTGTGGTCCCCGATCCGGCTGCCCGTGCTCGATCTGTGGTCCGTGGTTTTTCGTGGCCGTTACCGCTGTCCAGTTTTCATTCCCGAGATTATCCCGCGGCTCCCTGACCAACGGATATTAGATAAATTCTGATAATCTCTGTAGTTCGTCCCTCCCGAGTCGATGATGATTTTGGTTCTCCGATTCCGTTGCGGGATTCGGTTTAGATGAGTTAATTTCGAAAAATTTCTGAAGTCCTCTTTGGTTGTGCTGTGGTTGGAGAATTTAAGTTCTGTTGATTAGTTTCAGAATTTCCAAAACTATTGGGTTTCTGTGGTTTTTGTTCCTGTGGCTTCTCGGAAATTTCGAGTTATGTTCGGATATATTCAGTAGATTTGTTTTATGATATTTTCGGGTTCTGAATAATTTTGGTTTACCGAATACCGAAAACATGCTGTGGATGTATTTTCGGGTTCGATATTATTTTCGGGTTTTAATATTAATGGTGGAAATAATTTCATGAGTTAATTCCCTAGTTGGAATATTATTGGTGTGTTGATTGGCACAATTCCTAGTATTGGATTGTCCTAAATACAGAGGGAATGCTGCCCGAATTTTCAGAAAAATATTTTAAAAGAGTTTCTATATAAATTTCTAAATTTGCTTTTTGATTTGAATTCCGATACTCGACCGTATCGGCCAATGGGCTCTTAGCGAAATACAAACGAAATCGGCATTGTTCCGGACTGTTTGTATTAAAATTTCAATCAAAACAATTTGGGCTTCCGAGGCAGGCGGAAGGTGCCTGTTGCATCCAAAGATAGGGGATGCTCGGGCCTTGTCTCCGTTATTTCGGAAGAGCCGTAGATCGGAATGGCGGTGCTAGGCTTTCTCTTCCTTCAAAGGGGTGTCGCCCACTCTGGTTGTGTTGAGAGCTTCCTTGTGCCATGATTTCGATCACGGTCTTCCTTGGGCTTTGGAGGCTCTTTCGAAGCCTCCCCTGGCCACAGCATTTGCGGTGCTCTTCTCTTTCTTGGTTCCAGCCAGAGGGTTAAATGCTTTGTGGAAGCACTTATCCGGTGATCCTGGCTGGAAGAGCGGCGCATAACTGGGCTCTGCTCGGCCAGGTGAGCCTGGCTGGAAGAATTTGGCTGAAGGAATGCACATAGCTGGACTGGATGCACATAACTGAGCTGCTGAAGAGATGGCGGGATGCGCCTGGATGGAGGCGCATAGTATCTGCTGCGCCTCACTGGTGGCGCATGGTGATGCTGCGCCTATCTGGAGACGCATGGTGGCCGCTGCGCTTATCTGAAGGCGCGTGGTAGCCGCTGGCTGTAGACTTAGGGTCTTTCCTTTGTAGAAATTCTCCTTTGTACAACCTTTTCTTAGACATGTAATAGACTTCTGTATATAAAAGTCTTCTTTCGAATGTCTATCTTCATTGATCTTGCTGTGAAGTTCTTCATCTGAGTTCTAGCGCATGTAGTGTCTGGCGCATGGGCTTTCTGGTTGTGAAATTCCATGCTTCTACAAGACCCCCTTCAAAGTTTTAAAACTTTTGAATAAGTTTTGGAATACTTTGAATAAGAAGCATGGAGGTCAGGGCGCATGATTTCTGGGCGCATGCCTGTTCGGGCGCATGCTCTTCTCAGTTAATGATGATGGTGCCTCGGTAACCGAAAAGATTAATGATGATCTTTTGGTTTTATTTGCTGCTATCCTTGCACAGAACGAGGCGACGGCTGAGATCACACATCATCTGTTCACGCGTGCGACCAAGCCCTATAAATAGGTAAGAGTTGGAGAGAGAAAGGGTTCTTCTCTGTGCCTCTGCTTCTTTAGAGTTTCTTCTTCAAAATCCTAACTTCTCCTTCCTCGAGAGAATGGCTCCCAAGACTCCTCGCGGTGCTGCCGGCAAGGGGAAGGAGAAAGCGAAGGAGTCCGCGGAAGAGGATGTACCTATCACTCTTGCGACTCTTGTCGACGTTCGTCCTGAGGTGACAGGTGGGTTTCGTCTCTGCTTTGGGCCCTGTGCCCTAACTGCCGACGCGTATAGACTTCGGTCTTTGATGATACGCCGAGGTTCTATCCTGCCGACGTGCATGGGTTTATACCTTTATCATGCACCGAGGTTTTAATGGCTGACGCGCATGGGTTTTATTCCCTGAAGATGCGCCGAAGCCTTTGCTGACGCGCATGGGCTCACGCTCTGATAATGCGCCGAAGCTCCAATGCCAACGCGCATGGGCTTACGCCCTGATGATGCGCCGAGACATGCTGACGCACATGGGCCTATGCCCTTGATGCGCCGAAGCAGATGCGCATGGGTTCATACCCTGGCAATGCGCCAGTCTGCTTGACATATTTTGTCTTTTTGCCTGACTTCCACTTTTGTTGTGCCAGTGTCGATGACGATCCCTTTGTTGAATGAGGTCCTCCTGGACGCTTCTCTTTGTCAGATGGGAGTTGATTTTGATGATGATCAACCCTGCAAAGGATGCTATCCTTCAGGACCAACCTCGTGAGAGGATGCTACAAATCCAGGTCCAGTTGCCGTTTTTCCTCCAGAGTATGATGGAGGCGGTAAACTGAAGTCTGCTGATTCTGAAGGTGTGACTTTCTTAAAGCCTGCCTTTCTGTTTGGCGACCGATTAGTCTCTTCCGAAGCGAAGATATTGAAGATCAGAGAAGACTGGTTCTTTGCTGCTAAGGGCATGATGTTATACATGCGGCAGGTTGACCGCCAGTTGCCACTGACAGCCTTTTATCGTCTAGCTTCGAAGAGAAGGATGGGTTGGGAACTTACTCCTTCTCAAGGAGGTGCCTTGGGGGGTTCCCTTTCGATTGACACCACCTCGAACCAGCGAGACACCTTGACCGCCTCACGAACCGGTTCTTCGTTCAGTTACCGAGCTTTGCGTCCCGGGAGCATCTATAGTGAAGTCCCAAATGACACGTTTCCCTTCAGTGCCCCGACTTTTACAAATCGGATGCTGACGTCGAAGGTCACGTATCCGACAGCTGGTTTTAGAGTCGAAGGTTGGTGTCACTACATCCCAAAGTGGGACGAGTTGACCTCCTGGGTGCTTTCCAGGTTCAAAGTTGAGCTTAAAGAGATAGGGCTGACTGCCGCCATTCGGGCCACGCAGGCAGGCGTGGACCTCAATAAGCCGATGTTCCTTGCGCTCTTGGAGCTTTTCAACGCCCAGACTGGTAGCTTCTTTACTCCAGTGGGGGAGTTGGGATTGGCCCTTCATGAGATGTACGAAGTGTCCAAGCTTCCTTGGGGCTCGAAACCGTACGAGGAATATTTCCCATCAAATGAAGAGATCCAGGTCTTGGAAGATAAGGACCCGGAGATGATGGCCTTTTCAAGGAGGTGACGAGCCATCATTATCTGATGCACCGGAGGGACAAGGGTAAGACCCAGCCTCACGTGACTGCTTGGAGGGACTATGTCTTCAGGCAGGATTTGGCGGATCCTTCGAGGATCCGGTTTGCGATCCGCAGGGCTTGAAACCCGCGGAAGTGAGTTCTGAAATAACCCGGCTGGACGAGAGGACCCCGTATTCCAATGAGAGCGGCAAGGATACGTACAGCTGTTTCTGGCACTGCGCGCACCGGATGTCATCTAAGGCAGTGTTGACGGCCTACTTGATGATATGGCTCCGGGATTGCATATTTGCAGGGGATCGGTGCCGTTGAGAGGGTACATCGGAATCTCATTTTCCTGCAGTGAAGTTGGCCTTTGGACGACCTTTAGCTCTCCTTCCCGCGATGGTGTGCAACCTGTTGCACGGTTTGAGGTCTTTTGCTGATGATGTGATCCACGAGAAAGGTAATAATGACAACTTTCCCCGGGCCGAGCTGCCTTTCCATTATCTTATGGGGTGGCTGATCTTATATCATCCGAATGTGATGAGTCCTGGCCCTGAGGAGGACCATGTCGAAGGAGATGCCTTCATTCGCCGCTTCTAAAGAGGAAGTGGTCTTACACTGGCGTCCCCGTTTGTAGGAGGGTTTTGTCCTTCCTTCAGGGGTGGGAAATGTGAAGGTTGGCCCGATCTTCAAGAATTTCGAGGCCGACCAGGATTTGGTTGATTCTGGCGAGGATGCGGTTACTTTGCCGAAATGGAGTTTTCGTTGGTTGCAGAGTATCCGGCCTTCGCACCTGGTCTACCGTAATCAGAACAGATGTTATCTGGAACCGTACTTGCCAAGCCGATTTGCTCGTCAATTTGGCTACACTCAGTTAATGCTACAGAATCCCAGTAGCAGTCTAGGCTTCATCGGAAGTTTGTTGGATGGAGCCGGGGCTGGCAGTATTATAACGCTGGATGCACTAGCGTTAAGTTTACCACACCAGTTCCAATCCTCGGCCGCCGATCTTATATCCGGCCGCCAAGCTGTATTGCACTATGAATACTATGTCTCCTGGTTATGACAGGGAGACTAGTTTCATCATTGGAACCCAGTTGGAGGCAACAACGAATATGTTGGTGGCAGCTCGGTCATATCGTCCGCCAGAATTGGCGGGGTATCGGGCTGCTGCTGTGGCACCAGTGAGAGACCCGTCTGTGGGAAAAGGCGGGCTGACCCAGAAGCTGGTTCTTCTGTACCGAAAAGGTCGAGAAGGACGTCGACCCCGAAGATTACGGAAGCGCCACTTGTAACGCCAACGGGCTCAGCTTCCGCTGAGGTAAGGAGTGCTTCATAATTCCATTTTTTATGTCATTGTGGCGACTTATGTTCTTCTTCTTGTAGGGATTGAAGAAGAAGTCGTGCTTCAAAACCGGGCACCAGTAAGCCGAAGGAGGTGGCAGGCTCTTCTGAGGAGCGCATTCCACCAATGATGATGTCTCCTGTGGAGGAGGGTCCCGAAGATGTTCCCGCGGAGGTTTTAGTATCTCCTGACTTTGAAGTCGCAACAACTTCTGGGATAGTATCATCTGCCGTGGAGGCCTTGGACGCTGAGGGTCCTACAGACTCGAGGTATCCTGATGATGAAGTGGATTGGAGTTCGTCGCCTTCTGGTGACGTCCCTCCAGCGTTGCAAGGGTCCGTTGCGGGGGCAGCAGAAGCAGTGAGGATAGAGGAGAGGGTTGATTCCTCCTGGTTATGATGAAGGGAGGTCGGCTGAATTATTGCCAAATCCTTCCTTGGCTTCAACCATGGACATAGAGATGGCTACCGATCAGGCGGTAGCGACAGATTTTGTCCCTGTAGAGGGACTTGAGAAGAATGAGACCCTTCTGCCGGTCTTGTCTCCTAGGGCTGGCCAGGAGATAAATGTTGATCTCCCCGTTTTGCCGGGGGAGGTAGCTGATGCTGATAGAACGTCGGGGGTAGAAGAGGTGGCCGTTGACGTCGGTGATTTCTCCGGGCTTGAGAAGGGTAAGGGTGTGGAACCCTCTGTTTCTCTTCCACTTGGGGTACTATCACGACGCATGTGCCGGCTCCTTCTGTTCCTTCGGCTCCTCGGACTAGCATTCTGGCCCCTGTTGATGAAGAGCCTATTGCTGCCGAGGTTCAAACCTCTCAGATCGAGGTTGGGATCTTCCTCCGGTCCACAAACTGTAGTAGCTCCCCCAACTCCTGCTATGACGCCGCAGGTGCTGGCGGATGCCGACGAGTATGTGAAGTTCCTCGTCGAGGGAGTGTACAAAATGCTGGAGAAAGGTGTATCTGCAGTGATGGATGCCAAGGGGAGCTTTGCGACGCAAAAGCTTTGGCAATGCCTTGTATCGAGCTGATCCGTCCACCAAGGCCATGACCATATGGCCGAAATTCTGGAGGTTTCGGTGATTGAGCTGGACGAGCGGCTCGCGGAACTGCAGCGCATCCAACGAAATGACCTCTCTGTCTTGATAGATGCAGAGATAGGGAAGTTGATTGCTGAAATCGAGGCTTCCCATCGAGCCGATGTGAGCAGTTGGGAGCGTGAAGTGGCTGGGATTGAGACTGCAGCGGAGCAGTTGTCTCAATCTATGAAGAAGACGACGGAGAAGCGGGCTGCGGTGGATGCTAACATCGCAGAGGTTGATGCTCAGATGCGCCGTCTTGAAGACCAGCGGGCCCAACTTCAACTAGAAGCTGATCGTGTCCTGGCTGAACACGTGGCATTCAAGCAGGAGGAAGCGACTCTTACTCAGCGGACCCTTGCTTTGGCTCAGCAGCGACGACAGCTTGATGAGAAGTATGAGAGTAAAACTTCCGCTGAGGCTGTCGGATTAATGCGTCAAGAAGCCGAGCTCCGAGTCCAGGCGACTGTGGAAACTCGCACTACCGACCTGACGTCGAGTCAAAGAACTCTCATCCCACCCTGGAGAGGATCGGGGACTGTAGTTTCTCTTCTTTTTATGTGTTTTTGCAACTCTTGCTGGGGAAATAGCGTATTTCTGTACTCCCTTTTTTGAAAAATAAAGAAATACACTATCTCTCTTTTTTTTTGTGATGTGTTCATTTTTGATCTCATGAACTTGATGATTTATGTGGACCTATTATCTTTTGCGCACCTTGGTTTTTAGGTACAGATAATAAGTTTGAAGGAACCAACATGTTTGCTCAGAGGTAATGTGGACATGGCAATCATTAGGTTCAAATGATAGAATCTTCCTACTCAGAGGTATTTATAGACGTGGTAGGAATGATCCTGGGGGATACGCTGAACAACTCAGAGGTAATGTGGACGTGGAAGTTCTGCGATCAATGTACGACAACACATGAGTTGTTTGTACGGGATGTTTACTCAGAGGTAATGTGGACGTGGTAAACATGAAGGATAGCGTAAGCTCACGAAAATAAGGTTCCGCTTTGTAGGATGTAGAGAGACAACTCAGAGGTAATGTGGACGTGGTTATCTTTCTACGGAAGGATGCCACGGAACAGCTGGGTTCCGGAAGCGTTTGATTTTGTGAAAAGAGGTTGTTTGGGGAAATACATGTCTTGGAGGATGTCAAGAATAGTACTTCTTTAGGAACTTGCCGTTGATGGGCATCATGAACAAGTCTCCATTGGGTTTGGCGAGGCGGTAAGCACCGTTTGAGTATACCGTCTCAATGATGAAGGGTCCTTCCCATTTGGGCTCGAACTTCCCTGGTGTCTTGTGAGTTAACACCATTGGCCTTCTGACTGCTAAAACCAGGTCGCCAACTTGGAAAGTTCTTTGCTTGACCTTCTTGTTGAAAGCCTGTGATATACGGGCTTGGTAAAGTTCGATGCGTTGTTGAGCTAGGAGACGCTTTTCGTCAAGTGCCTCCAGTTCCCGCAGACGACGACGTTGATTGTCTTCTTCTGTGAGTTTGTTTGTGATCGCTACTCGGAGTGAGGGGATCTGGATCTCGAGAGGCAGTACCGCTTCGCTCCCATAGACCAGGAAGAATGGTGTGTTGCCTGTTGGGGTCCGTACCGTTGTGCGGTAGGCCCAAAGACATTCACCGAGCTTTTCGTCCCAGTCGCGTTTGTTGGATGACACGACCTTTTTGAGCAGCCTGACGATAGTTTTGTTGAACGCCTCGACCAATCCGTTTGCTGCCGGATTGTAGGCGGTTGAGGCCACGTTTTGAATGCGATTCTTGTCACAGAACCTGCTGAAAATGTGGCTGATGAACTGGGGACCATTGTCATGAATGATTCGCCTGGGTACTCCGAAACGGTAAATGACATGGTGTTTGATAAAGCTGACCACCCTGGAGCTTTTTACTTCCGCTAGTGGGACTGCTTCCGCCCATTTGGAGAAGTAATCGGTGATGGCCAGGATGAAACGATGTCCTCTTGATGAAGGAAGGGTGATTGGTCCTACAATGTCCATGCCCCAGGCTTCGAATGGCCAGGAGGCGACTGTAGGATGTAGAGGTTCAGACGGTGTATGTATGAAGTCTGCATGAAGTTGGCATGCATGGCACTTCTTAGCATATTCCACTGCGTCGGCGGCCATGGTTGGCCAGTAGTAGCCCATACGTCGCAGTCGATCTTGCAACTTAGGACCTGGTTGGTGAGCTCCGCAAGTTCCGTCATGAGCTTCTCGAAGAGCTTCGGCCGCTTCTTCGTTAGACAGGCATCGAAGGAGAAGCCCGTCGAAGGAGCGTCGGTACAGCGTTTTAGTGGCTGTATCGTAGTAGAATCGAAGAGAGCGTCTCCTGACTGAGACGGCTTCCTTCGGGTCTTCCGGAAGGATTCTGTAGACGGCGAAGTCGATAAACGAGAATCTCCAGTCTCGGACATTAACATCTGTGTTTGTCGGCACGGCGTGAGCCATTTGCAAACATAGGTTGTTTCTGGGACAAATCAAGTCTCGGCCAGTTACTGTGACATAGTATTGAGTCCCAAGGGGCGCGGCCAATGAGGCTGCGAGGCCAGCCAGAGCGTCAGCCTCCAAGTTTTGTAGACGGGGTACATGTTCGATGAAGAACCCAGTGAAGGTTGAAATGATGTTCAATGCAACTTCATGGTAAGGGATCAAATCTTCATGGCGAACCTCGTATTGCCCCCGAATCTGGTTTACGACGAGTTTCGAGTCGCCGTAGGCTTCCAGATGATCCACCCCCAGCTGTTGTGCTAGCTGGAGTCCCATGACGAGTGCGTTGTACTCAGCAACATTATTGGAGCACGGCTTCGAAAGAGAGTATGCGCGCTGGATGACCAGCTGATCGGGGGAGACCAAGACTACCCCCACTCCTGCGATGATTTGGCCGTTGGGGCCCGTTCTTGATCATTTCGGGCTCCAAGTCCGGCTCTGTTGCCGTCTCTGCTTCATCATCGGCGTCGTTGGCTTCCTCCTCGTCAAGTGGCTTGTACAAGTCGAATGGTGAAGTAGGCCTCAATCCCTTTGAAGGGATCGATATCTGCAAACTCCGTCCGGATGACGCCGTTGGTGGATACATATTTCATGCATTGGTGGAGCGTGGAGGGCACCACCATGTACTCATTAACCATGGTCGTCCGAGTAAGATGTTGTAGTTGACCTCGGCATCCACCACATAACAAGTCACCTCAGTTTTGAGGCTGCCGATGTGACACTTCAGCCGGATCTTGCCCAGTGGCTCGCTCTTGCTAGCGTTGAAGCCACTGATGGTCGTATTGGAGGGCGCCAGCCGGTACATTGGGATCCCCAGCTTTGATAGCAGCGCCTTTGGAATGATGCTTAGGGAAGACCCCGGATCGATCTGAATTGCTCACCTACCGAACCGATGTACCCTGTGTAATACAACGGTCGGTTATGTCGGTGATACTTGAGCAGCATGTCTTGTTGGGTGAAAGTTGTTTGGGATAACTTCATCCGCACAATGATAGTGTGCACAAGTAGTTGGGAGGTCTTCAGGCTGCTTGATTTGACTGAGAAAGGATTCGGCATCCTTCAGAGCTTCGCAGAGAGCTTCTCGGGAGTCCTTGGAGAGACACAGGAGCTCGAACAAAGACAAGCGTGCAGGAGTACTGGCCAGTTGTGCCAGAATGTCAAAATTGTGGGGCTTGGCTAGCCCCGAAGCATTTTCTTTCCGCAGAGGTCTGTCGAAACGGGCCTCCACTTGCTTTTGTTTATTGGCTGCTGAGGGTTTGGATGGACCCTCCTCAGGGATGGTGCCAGGAGGCACCACTTCGGCGGCAGCTTCACCGGGCTGGGAGTTTGTTGTGCACGCGTCTGCACAGGAAGCGCCTCTTCCGTTGAAGAAGAGACCGTGCGGCAAGACTTGATCTTCCTGTCTTTTGCTTTGGAGGTAGGGCGTACCTCCGGTTGAGTTACCTCGGAGACGAGTCGGGGTGAACCCAGAGGACCTCTCCTCGAGATGTGGTGAGTGGGACAAGTCCACTCACATTGTCACGGGTGGGTGGCAAGTTCACCACCTCCATTGTCGCCTTAGGGATGGGGACGACGCCATCTTGTGTGGTAGTCGGCGGCAAGGTGCCGAACTGAAGTGACACCACATTAGCTGACACCGTCTTCTCTTCGTAGTCGACGGAGATTACATCCGCATTGATCATGCGCTGGATGTAATTTTTGAGGACGTAGCAGTCCTTGGTCGGGTGTCCGACAAACCGATGGTAGTGACAGTACCTCGGGTTGTCCACTTTCCCGACTTCATCGGGCCGCTTCGGGTCCGGAAGCTTGATCTTGTCACCCTGCTTCAGTATCTCAAAGAGTTGCAGGGTGTCGTCATCATTGAATGAATAAACCTCCTTGGGTCTCGGTGCCAGTGGAGGCTTTTGAGTAGGCGCAGATGCACCCTTCGAGGCATTAACAGTCAATGCCTGTTTCCCCTTTATTTCTCGTCCAGAGTTGTTGATTGCGGACTTTTTCCCCTTATCGTCAAAGGGGGGAAGCTAACACCCAGAAGACGTGCATTGGCCGCCTTCTTCTCTGTAGCTTCAGCTTCGATGATTAGGGAGCTCCAGTCGGAAGGGGGAGTAGAGTTAAGCCAGAGCTTTACTGCAGGCAGCATGTTCATACTGCAAGCAGAGAGAAGCGCATGCTCTGGCATGCCTGGAGGTAGCCTGAAGCAGGCCTGACGGAAGCGTTCGATGAATGCCCGAACCGTTTCCTTGTCCTTCTGGCGTATCTCAATGAGAGACGCCATCGTCATGTCCTTCCCACCGTCGTAGAAGCGGTCGAGGAAGAGGCGTGTCAGGTCGTCGAAGGACGATATGGAATTATCGGGGAGGCTGCAGTACCAGTCATACGCCACCCCTTTCAGGGCCCCGACAAAGATGCTGGTGAGGAGCGCGTCCTCCTTCGGAAGACCTGTCTGCGACTGGAAGTACGTCAGGTACCGTCGTGGAGAGTCCTTTCCGTCATACGACGTGAGTGTTTGTGGTTTATACTTTGGGGGATAAACCACCTTGTTCCACTCAAGGGGATAAGGCTGGGAATGCCCATCTTCTGGCGCTCCTCCTGCCTGTTCTTGGACTCGAAGCGCTCCCGCAGATCTTTGATCATTTGACCACGTCCTCCGTGGAGCTAGGAGTCGGGGAAGGAGGTACCACCTGGAGTGGAGCGTTTGAGGGCTCCGACGTCCGGGGTGCTTCTGTGTCTGAGGGTGTCCGTTGGAGGGGCACACTCGACTCTCCATTGGCTCCTGGGTCGGGACCATTTGAAGGTGTCCTGATCAAGGCCGACCGCATCTCAAACACTGCTTGAGTCAGTGCTTGCATTGAGGCAGAGAGGGTTTTGAGTCCTCCCTCTAGCGAGTCTATGCGCTGGACAATGTCCTGTGGCGGCACATCAGTCTCAAGATCACCCCCGGTCATGTATACTGTCATGACACGGCCGGAAGTGGATGGATTAGTTGAGGCTTCGCTCTCAGCCTCGCTCTCATGTGGGGGAGTCACTTCTCCTGGTGTTTGGCCACCCCCAGCCACATTCTGGAGTTCGTCTTCGACAGGCGCATCTGCAAGGGCCTGACTGCCCTCAGCTCTGTCTTGAAGGGCCTCTTCGTTTCCAGCACTACCCCCGGCGGTGTCCTGGAGGACATCGTCATTTTGAGGGGCTTCAGGGAGGCCATCTTCGCCTTGATGAAGATCCGCCGCAGCTGTGCTTTGGACATCTTCGTCTTCGGAAGGAGGCTCGACAAGGGTCTGGCTACCCCCAGCTTCCTCCAAGAACTTCTTCCTCGACCAAGTGCCTTCGAACACTCCAGAGGTCGAGACAACTGCCTTGGTTTTCCTCGGCTGGCTTTTGGATGAAGACGAGGAATTGGCAGTCGTCTTCCGGACAGATGAGGAGTTGGAGATCACGTTGCATGAAGCAACCTTTAGCTCCTCTTCTGCTGACACCTTCGTCCCAAGGCGATGTCGGAGGGGTGTCGATGATTGTAGCTGTTGGAAGACCGACTGCTTGGCGGTACTGCCGTCTTGCAACAGCAGTTGATGGTGACCACTGCACAAGTGTGCCCCGTGAGAGGCGTATCGTGCTTGTTGGTCAACTCTCCTGACCGGCGCTTGTGAGTGATCACGTTACGCAGGTCGTTGGAGGAGAGTGCTACCCTCACACCCCTCTCAGGCGCATGGCAGGGCCAAGCGCCGGGGTGGTCGGGTGAGTGCTGCGCCCCCTGATCTAATACCAAGCAGACATCACGATCAGTAGTGGGGGAACCACAGCATTTGAAGTGACTTGAACGGACCTCAAACGCACAACCAGAGGAGGCGCGGGAGTTCAAGACCACTGAGTTTGCCTCTCTCGGCTTGGTTGTGCACGCAGTGAATGCGCCCAAGCGAGATGAGGACTTGAAGGTCGACTCGTTGTTGGTGCAGAAGCACTTGAGTCAACCTTGTACAGCTTGCCATCGGCAGCGCGCGTGATTGTAAGCGCGTGCCTCTGGCCGGCTGCTGGCATAGCACGTTTGTGGCGCATGGCCCGTGCCGCCTTGGATTTCTTCGTACCAGCCCGCTGGGGCGCATAGTACTCAGTATCCAAATTCTCCTCGCCATTACAGCGAGTGAGTCTGTCAAAGACAGAGGCTCTTTGTGGTGCATCAGAAGTGATGCGCGGGGCATTGGCTGCGCCCCTGCTCCGTCGACGTATCTTCCTCGCCTGAGAGGAAGATGGCTGAGGAACGTGGTCAGCCGCACGCTTCCCCGAGAGATGCGCTGCATCAGCGGGCGCACCTTGACTGCTGAGGACGTCAGCAGGAAGGGAAGGCTGGACGGGCGCATCCCCTTCAACGGTGGTGCCCGAGGCGTCGACTTTGTGCACCCAGACTGCGCGGGTCTTCTTCGGCTTCGACAGCCGCTTCGAAGGACTCGCACTTCCTTCAGAAATGAACTACTCGTACGCCTGTTGATTGAGGCGCACTACCAGCGTCTTGTGGGAGGAGCCCACCTTCACGTCGTCGGCCTGTGACACACCTTCTCAGTAGAGGAGAAAGAAGTCCCCAGCAGAGTCGCCAGCTTGTTTGCCATTAAAATTGTTTTGATTGAAATTTTAATACAAACAGAACAGTGATACAATATAGGACTTAGATGTAGTCCTAGGAGTACACTTTTGTTTAAGCTGGGTCCTTAGTGCCAATGGAGCGAGTGGTAATACGTTGACTCCGTTGACCGGCTGACGACGGTTATCGGTTCTCTGAAGGTGTTGATTGCTCTGGGTGCTGGAGCTTGCTGAGAGGAGGAAGACGTTGAGTGTCTAGAACTGCCTCTCCGGGGATTCTCTGTTGTGGATTCTCTCTGTGTTGTGTGTCTCCCCTGTGTGAAGGAGATGATCCTTCTATTTATAGTTTTGCAGGCTGGCTGCTCATACGCGCATGTAGGATACGCCGGTGTGGGGACGCCACGTGGAGGTTGCTGATGGAGGTGCATGGATGTTGCACCCTGATCGAGGGGGAGAACTCTTCATACTGCTGTTGTGAGCCGACACGTAGCAGAGAGAAGATCTTTTCGTTGCTGAAATCTTGGATGAGTTGAGTCAAAGGACACGTGTCGTCGACTCATGGTTTGAAGATCTCGGATTTGGTGGAGAGGAGTGATCTGGTGGGCTGCGCCTTGGATTAGGCGCAGGAGGAGGCTGCGGCTCATAACCTTTAGGAGTTACAAACCATTTGGGGCGCATGGCTTTTGAGGCGCATGCAGGCGACTTTCCTTCTGTCTTTCGGGATCAGAGAGCAGTCTGAGGCGCATGGCTTTTGAGGCGCATGCTGATTTGGACGCATGGCCGTAGAGGCGCATGCGGTTGGTTGAGTGGCCACGTGGCAGTAGCCGTCGAAATAAAGTCATGATGATGCTGACGTTGTCGACGCTTCGTTTTCTGAACTGTTCAGACTTTGGGAGGCGTGCTGCCAACTCTGTCAGTTCAGCATTTAATGTTGGTGACGTTCGATGGACAGCTGAGTGGACGCGTCGGTTGGCGTTCCACTCGGTATGGAGATGTGTGGGGGCGCACCCTCTGTAATGCGCCGAGTACTGTAGGGCGCGTCTGTGTGATGCGCCTGATGCCGAAGGGCGCGTCCGTGTGATGTGCTGTCTGGCTGGCGCATCGGACATGTCTTTTAATGATGCGGCTGTCTCGCTCTTCAAGTGCTATAAATAGCCGTTTGGCTGAATTCGAGGCGTCCGGTTCATCCATTTAATGTAAATTCATTGCACGGAATTCGGAGGGCCATCTACTTGGCGCATGGGTTTGATCTGCCCGGCCTATAAATAGTGACATGGAGAGAAGATTTGCTTCTTATTCCCTCACGTACTTCCAATATGAACTTGAACATGCGGGTGCATTCTGTTGACGAAGTGCTCCCGAGGGTGAAGATGAGACGCTGTGTTGTCTTCGATGCACTTGAAGGTGACTGTTACATCCAAAAGACGGAGTCGAGAGCTTCCGAGGCAGGCGGAAGGTGCCTGTTGCATCCAAAGATAGGGATGCTCGGGCCTTGTCTTCGTTATTCCGGAAGAGCCGTAGATCGGAATGGCGGTGCTAGGCTTTCTCTTCCTTCAAAGTGGGTGTCGCCCACTCTGGTTGTGTTGAGAGCTTCCTTGTGCCATGATTTCGATCACGGTCTTCCTTGGGCTTTGGAGGCTCTTTCGAAGCCTCCCCTGGCCACAGCATTTGCGGTGCTCTTCTCTTCCTTGGTTCCAGCCAGAGGGTTAAATGCTTTGTGGAAGCACTTATCCGGTGATCCTGGCTGGAAGAGCGACGCATAACTGGGCTCTGCTCGGCCAGGTGAGCCTGGCTGGAAGAATTTGGCTGAAGGGATGCACATAGCTGGGCTGGATGCACATAACTGAGCTGCTGAAGAGATGGCGGGATGCGCCTGGATGGAGACGCATAGTATCTGCTGCGCCTCACTGGTGGCGCATGGTGATGCTGTGCCTATCTGGAGACGCATGGTGGCCGCTGCGCTTATCTGAAGGCGCGTGGTAGCCGCTGGCTGTAGACTTAGGGTCTTTCTTTTGTAGAAATTCTCCTTTGTACAACCTTTTCTTAGACATGTAATAGACTTCTGTATATAAAAGTCTTCTTTCGAATGTCTATCTTCATTGATCTTGCTGTGAAGTTCTTCATCTGAGTTCTAGCGCATGTAGTGTCTGGCGCATGGGCTTTCTGGTTGTGAAATTCCATGCTTCTACACGGACGTTGAGGCATTAGCTAATTGTAAACATGATTTTTGAACCAAGTCTGAGACCTATTTTTTATATTATATTTAACAATAATTTATTATTTAGAACTAGTTACTGGCCAAATCATATTTTGATGCAGGGCCTCGGCCTGCTGAATGGATTGCTTCCCGGCGTTCAGGATTCATCAGTATATTTATTTTATTCCATTTATTTATGTAAATAATTGTAAGGGCATAAGCCCAACTTTTATTTCTTTTATGTGGTTCTGTAATAATGTAGAGTAGTTTTTATTTTCTAGTTTGTTGGTTTGACGTAAAATAATAAATAACTAATTATTTTATAGAAATTAATATCATTTTTTTATCACATTAAATAACTAGAAAAATTACAAGTTCGTTATTTAAACAAATTCACGTTCTTCTCATTTAAAAAAAATATTAGTTTTATATATAATATTACAAAATACTAAGTTTTACAAATAATCAGAAAATACGATTTTTCAATAAATGTTAAATAGATTTTTCCTTCGTAAATTAATAACTAATAAATCGCATCGATAAACGTGTTTTGGTAGAATTTGTAAATAACATAAAACTGGATTAGGACCAATTCTAGAGATTGTAACTAGCACACCTAGATATAGTTTCCTCTCTAATACTAAGTCAGGATTCTCAATGTAGGATTTCGAAGACGAGTCTGATTGGGACTCTGGCAGCACTGCTATTTGTCACAACATCTGAATTTCGAATATTTAAAATAAACTTTGTCCAACAAAATAGATTGTGTTGTTGTGATTAACTGCATTTGGATACAGCTTACTGCTACCGTCTCACAACGGTGCAGGCTGGGCATGATCTGATTTGACCCAACAAATTAGGACCGGGTCGTGACAACGACCGACTTTGCGGAAGACGAAACCGGCATGCTTCGATTGAAGGGTAGGCTATGCGTTCCGGACGATTCAGAACTCAGAAAGAAGATATTGTCGGAGGTACACTACACGAAATACACCTTACATCCCGGGTAGCATGAAGATGTACAAGGACCTCCGCACAAACTTCTGGTGGCACAGAATGGAAAGACATTTGGCACTCTTCGTGTCGTAATGCATGGCCTGTCAGCAGGTAAAAGCTGAGCACCAGAGATCGGGCGGGAAGATGCAGAATCTGACGATTCCGGAATAGAAATGACAGCACGTGTGCATAGATTTTATTGTTGGTCTGCCGAAGACGCCGCGGGAAAATGATGCCATCTGGGTCATCGTCGATCGACTAACCAAGTCAGCGCATTTCATTGTCATCAAAGTTACTTAGAGCGTTGATCGCCTGGCGTAGATTTATCTTGATGAGAGTACGGCTGCACGGAGTTCCAGTATCCATCGTCTCTGATCGGGATTCACGGTTCATGTCACGATTCTGGAGTAGCCTTCAGTCGGCGCTGGGTACCAAGTTGCAGTTCAGTTCAGCTCAGCTTACCATCCTCAGACCGACGGCCAAACGGAGCGTGTCAATCAGATTCTCAAAGACATGCTACGACTCTGTGCAATTGACTTCAAATCAAGCTGGGATGTTCATCTACCTCTGGCTGAATTTGCATACAACAATAGCTATCAATCTAGCATTCAAATGGTGCCGTATGAACCGTATGAAGCCTTGTATGGACGAAAGTGCCGGTCACCTATTTGCTGGGACGAAGTCGGAGAACGGTAGATTTTTGGCCCGGAACTGGTAGAACAGACTGTACAAAAAGTTTGGCTCATTCGGGAAAGATTAAAGACCGCACAGAGTCGTCAGAAAAGCTACGCTGACGTTCATTGTCGACCCCTCGAGTTTCAAGAAGGCGATCACGTATTTCTCAAAGTATCGTCCATGCGAGGAGTTACTCGGTTCGGCGCGAAGGGAAAGTTGAGTCCGAGATTCGTTGGGTCGTTCGAAATACTAGAGCGGGTCGCCCCAGTGGCCTATAAAATTATCCTACCGTTCGTGCTAGAAGGTGTACACAACGTCTTCCATGTCTCTCAATTGCGGAAATATGTGTACAACCCGAGCCACATGGTAGATTTTGGCCAGCTGGCTAAACCCTAAACCCTACCCTAAACCTAGCCCTAGCCCTAGCCCGAACCCTAACCCCAACCCCAACCCCAACCCTAGCCCTAACCTTAACCCTAAACCCAAGCCATAAACTTAGCCCTAACCCTAACCCTAGCCTTAGCCCTAATCCTAGCCCTAACCTTAGCCTTAGCCATAGTCCTCGCCTTAGTCCTAGTCCTAACCTTAGCCCTAGCCTTAGCCCTAACCCTAACCCTAATATCTTGTGCCTTGGTACGTAGTATTGAAATTATATCAATCTAGGAGAAATATGTGGTTCGTACAGGATGTTATGCACGGATGTTATGAGACTTTTATTGGATTAGCTATTATCACAACCCGCACCCGCTTTTCGGATACGAGACGTGTCCAAGCCCAGCCTACGCCACAGTGTCGGCGGTAGTACGCTGTTTATGACAAGCATTATCCATACAAGTACACAGTTCACATTTATCATCCACAACTAGTTATAACAAAAGATTAAACTCAAGTCTCAATAAATAATTTAAAGAAAGATCCACTACAACTCAGCTAGTCTTGGGAACAAATCCGCTAAAATAAATATAAAACCACTGAAACTAAAGCTAGCTAAGCTCACTAGCTAAGAATAACATGAAAAAGCATAAGAAGGAAATATGCTACTCCGCATCAGTAGAAGTAATCGACATATTGGTAACGTCAATGTCACCAAGATACGCACCATAAACCTTGGGGCAAACCACGTCATCTAAAGCTGAAAAACAATTCTCCAGTCAGGATTGGATCACCATAACACTACGCTACACAATATAATATACAAGCACACAAAATAGCAATAAGAAAAGATGAATATGATATGATACAATAGAGACCACTATATCTTGGGAAACAGTTCAAGAGTACAATTATAACATGGAACAGTTGAAGAATACAAGTGGACGGGTTAGGACATCCGGCAGTCCGTACGTGAGGTGCAACGACTGCTATCAACATTGACATTGGGAAAAAATTGTACATTGCGTAGACCACATGCATACTAGTTGTATTTTCCCTCCCGACTCTCCCACAGGTAAACATGATCACTTTAACATTAACTTTAACTTTAACTTTAAACATTGAACATTGAAGATAGAACATTGAACGTAAATATTAAATGAACATGTATGGTTATGGTAACAAGTATAATTCTCGTGCACCAATGGTATAGAAGATAAGACTATCAATTTAAGAAAAATAATAACATGTAGCATAAAATAAAGGCAACATAGGTCATAGTGATACTTGTCTTGCTCCGCTAGATGATGTAAGTCACAACTCAAACGTCGTAGATCGATCTACCCCGTCCCATAAATAACAATAAGTTAGATTATGAAAATCCCACTCTAAAAATCCTATAAAGTGGCTAATGGTTTATCATAACTAACTATATTTAATTTTAGAATAAATCATCTAAAAACCTAATTTATTATAATATAATTCTGGAATCAAAATTAAACAGTAACTTTTAGCCAAGGAAGATCATGGTTTCTAATTCGGAATCCGTGGCACGCAAATCGAGGAGTATCGATGACTAAGTAGTCAAACGACATGAACTTGATAACTTGAGTGTGCATCCTAGTAGATTTCAGTGCCACAAGTGTACTAGAATCGACCATGCCACAAAATCACGCTTTGGTCAAAAAATATCGCCGTTATAGCTATCCATGACCAAATCGATGATTTATTGACAAAACTAAGTTCTACGAATTAATAAAAATATTAGCTGAACGGATTAATTTATGAAAAAAATATATGTCGTAGAGATCTGTGTTAGCTTTCCGAAGCTTCAAACGGTTCGTGATTCGGATTCCTGGTTCTCTAGGAATCTCGAAAACACCAAAACGTGTCAAGTTTCAGACAACCGACACTCTACGAATTTTCCAAAAATTTAGGAATAATATATACAAAAATAAATTACATATTCAAAAATTTTACCTCAATACGCTTCCAATAAAAAAAATGGCGTGCGAAAAGCTCTTCTAGTTTGGCGGCAATCACTTCGGGAAGTTGAAGGACTCATAGATGAAATCTCTCTCAAAATCGGCAGGAATTTAATTAGGGTTTCGAATATAATAATATATATAGGAGAGAGAAGAGGTGTTTACTGTAGCAGTTGGCGCCGACAGGTGGGCCCTCTGGGTGAATGATTGGGTAATTAATTTAGGAAAAGAGTTTTATTTACCAGAAAACATTTAAAAATTATTTTAAGTCCAAATAAATCAAAATAAATTGCAGAAAAATTCAGAAAAATCCTAGAAAATTCTAGAAAATATTTCTAAGTGTCTAAAATCTAAATAAATATTTTAACACAAAATATCATCGTGTGACCTCACAGAAAATTCCAAAAACCTATAAAATATAAATTCTATGTTTTAATTATCTAAAAATTCTAAAAAATTCTAAAAAAATTCAGAAAAATTCTAGAATATTCTAGAACATATTTATAACCTAGTAGAGTCTAAATAAAATACTAGGCCCCAAAAATAATTCCGAATGGCCATATGGTAAATCATGAAAGTCAATAAAATATATAAATCTTCACAAAATAAATATTTAAAAATTATCTTAAATATCTAAAAATTATAATAAACTATAAAATATCTATAGAATGTTTATATAACCTACCTAGAGGCTATATAACCATAAGATGGTCCTAACTTACCTGTGGGCGTAGGCATGACATCCTATGATCATAGAAATCAACCATAATCTAATCAAATAAAATTAAAAAAATAATCCATAAAATTTTAATCTGGGTGGCAGATGCCACAACTATCTACACTAATGGCGACGTAATATCATGGATGAATGACCATCAAAAAGTCAAGTTGCATTGCTAATGAATATTTTGCAAGGTGGTGCATTATAATCCTTGTTCTGCAGGGAAGCAAAGTTTGTCGTGGGTTTGATAAGTTTTATTAACATGTTTATGTTCCTTATTAAGAATTGTTGTCAACGAGTAAAGATCACCTAATTAGGACTATATCCTTCACATAATTATTTTTTGGTTTAGGTGGGTTTGCTCGATACCACACACCAATATATCTCCAATGTGCTGACCATTGTTCTTATAGGTGCGAAGCACTTGGATGCTCAGAGGCGTTAGAAGTGCTTCCTTTCTTTGAAGATTTATTGTCGAAGGTGTTATTTCATTTTAATAAAGGACATGATGTCTATAACATTATTATTTTATTTGGATTTTGTAAGTTGTAAACCATATTTGGCTATTTTTGGTTGGCTATGAGGGACCTATGTTTTTCTGCTGCAAGTTGATTAATAAAAGGATTATTTTCATGTATATTTTGTCATTCAATATCTCCTGCTTATTTTGGCTACGTCAATCTTGGTTAATACATTTTTCTAGAATTATCTATCTTTACTCATTTTGACCATTCTTGTGGGCCAATGCATTTTAGAACAATGTGAACTAGGCATATCAGACCCAATCATTATATATATATATTTAAGACCTCCCGATAGATAAAGAACAAACAAATAAATAAAAGTATATCTCTACTATTATAAAGCAGCTTCAAAACGACTTAAAATGAGCCGTCTAAGTAGTATGTATATCCTTAATTAATTAAATAATAATAATAATAATTTTAAAACTAACTTTTAATCGTAATAAAAAAATAAATCTAAATGAGCAATCATAATTAAAAGATTAAAAAATATCCTAACTAACAGCTTAACTACTTGATGTTATCTAACTATCTACACATATATCTACAATAAATTATAACTAAATTTTAAACATATCTATAACAAATCATAATTAAAATATAAACATATATAAATAAAATTATAATTTAATAAATATTCAAATGTTTAAACAATTTTTTTAATGATATCATAAGAAAAAAATTAAGTGAATTTACTAGTAATAATAATAATAACATCGAATAAATAATACAACATATGAAAATATATAAACCGGTCCAAATGCTTGCTCACCTTGATATTATTTTCTTGGATCTACAACAAGTATCCATCGATAAGCACATCCCCACCGCAAGTATCCATTTGATAGGAAGCAGCAGAACCTCATAAACAAACATTATTTATCTGCACTGCACTTTGGGAAATTGGGAGTACTTTATTGCATGAGACTTGTGAGTCGGATGAGATGAGCCAGAAATGAGAAAACACACTCTCTCTCTCCTATATATAATAAACAAAGAAAAGGGTAGGGTACTGCAAAGCCAAGGTTAAGATCTACTTTCCTGTTTGTTTTACACAGATCGATCGATGGCGTCTCTTCGCCTTTCTTGCCGCCATCCCGTGTGTTCTAAACTCCCGAATTTGGATCATGTACAACATCAGCAACTCAATGGATTGAGGAAGGTCGATTTCCCCGGTAAGAAGAAGACTGGTGGGATTCAATCAATGAAAAGATGCGTAGTTGAGCGTAGCAGAACGGAACAGCGGCCGGCGGTCTCTCTGGAAAAGGAGGAGGAGGAGACAGAGCACTCTGTTGGTAATTACTGTATTTTTATTTAGATTTTCTTCTTCAGATGATTTTCTTGTAACATTTACTAAACTTTAGTGGAGAGTATCATATGATCACTGAATTCTGCTTGATCATTTATTATATGATCATATGATCATTTATTATATTGATAATTTTTTTTTTATATTTCAACTGGAGGACTCAAATTCTGCTCCTTACTTCTGCTGCTGCTAGAGAAGTCACTGCAGCTACATATGAATTTTTATCTTCTTCTGATCCTAATTCACCCAGATAATCGAATTAAATTATACAAAGTGTATTCAGGGGAATAGGGAAGGTGGGAAGGTAAAAGGAAATTTTTTTACCCAAAATTGGGGAAGAACCTAAAGTAGACCGAAAGAATCCGAATTGAATTTGGAAAGAAAACTTGTCTGTCAAACCTTTCTTCTCAAGAACTTGATAGAGAAGTACGGCTGCTGGTAGGGCTGAGCGTCACGCCCAAGATTTTTTGCCCTATCGAGACGGATCTACATAACCCTCTACGCACCGGAATTTTGCTGGAAGTTTCCATAATGTGGTGGAGTATCCTTAACATTCATGAATCTAGGCTCGAGAATATTCTCTAGAATAATTTCTGGAATTTGCTAGTCCCAGAAGATTCATGTAAGCCCTTCCCAAGAAGTTATAAACTCTCTCTAGTATAGTAAAGTTTTCAATCTTCCAATGTCTCTCTTTTGCTCCACATTGTTCTCACTTTCGCCTTAGCGGTCTAGCTAAGCTTTTAGGGAATACTGGTGCGGGTCTTTAAGTAGGAAGCTTGTGCGCTGTGCTGGTCGAAGTGTAGGCAAAAACACTAAGTCCGTGACATAGGGCCTCCTTCTCGTTGGGTCAGATTCCACAAACCTGGTGGAGTCTCAGGGGAAGCTACAGCAGGAAGGTAGGGGTTGCTGGGGGGTCCGAGCTCCAGCAAACTGCTGCTGGGGTGGGTTCTAGTAAGGTGGCAGGGAATATGACAGTAGGTTGGTGAAGTTCTCAAGGGGATTCCAGGGAGGAAGAAGGAGATGTCTGATGGCAGGGCGGTTTTGGAAAGGAAATCTGGTTTTCGGGATTCAGAGGGGCAGTTTTGGTTCTTGAAGTAGAGAAGAAAACAAACAATAGAAGAGGGGTCCAACTATGAGAAACCTTATGTTATTGCCAAAAGGAGTAATAGAAAAAGAAGTGGAGCCAAATATATTGAAACTTTGTCCACTACTAAAGAAGGGATCGGAGATTTAAAGATGTCAGCTATTCCCATCTATTTTGACCATACCCAGTTTGGTACCGTAAAAGAGTAAGTTCGTATTGAACGTAAAACACAAATCTGCTGAATTCCAGGCAATTTTGACCATTTTCAGGTTTGTTAGGCCAAAAAGCTGGACATACCAAGTAGGCCAAAACTTTCCCAACAGACGTTGAAATCCTTCCTACAAATTTCAAAAGTAACAAGTATATTTAATCAAAACTCTGTAATTTTGAGTTCCATTCTTTATTAAATGCATTAACTTGAGGTAGAAACATTAATTTAAGTAACCCTATAATGTCAAAAGACTCAAAACACTTAAAATGTGGTTATAATTACTATGCCACTTTAAAATATGATATATAATAAAAAGGATACCCTTTATTGTATCCAACAACTCTATACATCTAGTACAGAAACTCAGTTTTGGGGTTGTCAAAAGTTTCCAATTATTTAACAACGTTGCATAACTATTATTTTCGAATGTCAAATCAGAGGTGATCTAACTTATTGTCTATGAAATGCAGAATTCTCTATGACAAACAGTATTGGTGGGAAAGAGGCGCATGTCATTGACACAGATGAGAAACCTCAGATTAAAATAGGGCATAATATTGTTTTTGTTACTGCTGAAGCAGCTCCATATTCAAAAACAGGAGGTTTGGGTGATGTTTGTGGCTCTTTACCGATTTCCCTAGCTTCTCGTGGTCATCGTGTGATGGTAGTATCCCCAAGATACTTAAATGGAGTGTCAGACAAGAACTATGCTAGTGCAGTTGATACCGGTAGCCGTATTAAGGCTAATTGCTTTGGGGGGCAGCAGGAAGTGGTATTTTTTCATGAGTATAGGGCAGGTGTTGATTGGGTACCTAGCTCACTAACTCGTTCAGTATAATTTTGTTTCTTGCCAGACACAATTATTTCGTGCAATGTATTTTGCATCTGCAATTGGTCTCCAAGAGTTTTTGCCTCTCTACTAACCACTATTAAATTTATTATAGGTGTTTGTCGACCATCCTTCTTATCACAGACCAGGAAACCCATATGGTGATGTTAATGGAGCTTTTCATGATAATCAGGTAATTTTTAACCGCTATGATGATGTTAACTTAGCTGTTTAATTAGTTAAATCTTTATATGCTAAGATTGTATCACTACGAATTGCAGTTCAGGTTCACATTACTTTGCCATGCAGCATGTGAAGCTCCCTTGGTGCTTCCATTGGGAGGTTATACCTATGGGGAGAACTGCTTATTTCTCGTTAATGACTGGCATGCGAGCCTTGTCCCAGTGTAAGTTTTCAACTACCAAGATTATTTGGGGATAAAGGCTTCATTGTAATTTGTTGTTGTTGTTGTTATTACATGCAGACACATTGACCTTAATAGTCTAAATTAATTGTATTTTTTGTTGTTGATTGTAATTTGGGTCATCTTAACTTCTAAGACTATTTATAATCTAGGGATTGGAGGGTGCTCCTTTGTGGCATGAGCTTGAAGTGCATATGCTAATACCTGCCTGCCCACGGACCGCCTGGGTTTATGACATAACACTCTAATGCTCATAGCTATTTTCGCTAGAAGTTTGGCACCAACACAGAGAGTTGATGACATGTCGTCCAGTCATGAAAACTATGTCAACTCCTTTATAGACATATCACTGGTTCATGAAAACTTTGTCAAATCCTTTATAGATCTTATGCTCCATAGCCAACATCATTATGATGGGAGAAGTCTTGGAAGATGATGACAGATGGAGGACCAATCAACACATGGTTCAAATTTTGAGATTTGAGAAAGTTATCGTATACAACAATACACAGTTGTATAAGCTGTATACAGCAGTACACAGCTTCATGTAGCTGTATTCAGCTGTTTTGCACAACTGTAACTTCCTTATTTGTCTATGAATCACTATATTAATTGTATAGTTATTTTTTTTTCTTAAAATAGTTGTAGTATAATTGTTTAAGTAACATGTGAGATTAATGAAATATTCATTCAGCCATTTGTTGATTTGGTATCAGAGCAAAAAGAAATTAATTTCTGTTGTCCTTTTCTTTTCTTTTTTCTGCTATTATAAACTAAACCCTAGCCACCACCAAGTCGAACTCTCCATCTTTTTCGTATTTAGAATGTTTATTTCCCTAAGTTATTTTGCAATATTACTGCTTCTAACCATCGTGTTTCTTTTAAATTAAGTTTCAATAAAAGTTCTATTTCGTTTCATGTGTTTATACTTATGTGTAGGGTCTACTTCAGGTCATAAATACTTGGTATTTTTTTATTGATGAACCCACTGGGATAAGCTAGGTTTATTTGCTAAAATCTAAGAAAGATGTTATACATATTATTCCTTAGTTTTACAAAATAATTGTCACACGATTTCATACACGTGCTCATGTTTTTCACTATGACAACGATCATGAGTTTGTAAACCAGTCTCTTACGAATTTCTTCAAACATGACATCGTCCACCAGCCAACATGTGCTTACACGCCACAACATAACGGCATAACCGAGCGTAAGATTCATCATCTCCTAGAGGTGGCTTCTGCCTTATGCTTTACTATGCATGTTCCTAAACGTTTATGGGTTGAGGCTGTCATGACGGCTTTTTTTTCCTTATAAACCTTATGCATGCTTGTGTTATTGACTATCATACTCCTTTAAGAATGTTGTCTCGATTTCACTTTATTCCTTTTGCACTAAATCTTTGTCCTAAGGATTTTGGTTATGTGCGTTATGTTTATGTACATTCTCTTTATAGATGTTAAGTATTGAGTAGTATTGGGCTTTAGTCCCACGTTGGTTAGATAATAGTTAAGAGGGGTTAGCCTCTCCTATATTTTTTTTTTCGTTGGTTAGCCTCTCCTATATATATATATATATATATAACCCTCTCATTTATAATAAACATCCCATTATTCCCTTCTACATGGTATCAGAGCAATAACCCATCCACTCTTCTCCTCCACAAAAACAAAACCCTAACCCTAGATTTCAACCCTCCATCTTGCAGCCCCCGTCCCCTGCCACACCCTCCTACTGCAGCCTCCCCATGTCGCCTGCTGCACAGCCCCCCCCCCCCTCGCCCCCCTGATGCTCCCCCTGCCGCCTGCTGCATAATTCCCCCCGCCTGCTGCTACACAACCCTGTCCCCCGCCACAGTCCCCCCGTACTGCACCGCCTCATGTTGTTGTTGCCCCCCCCCTGTCTGCCTCCCCCTTTCCCCCACTGTCATCCCTCCCCCCCCCTTCATCCCCCTACCCACTGTCAGACACCCCCCTCCCACCCGCTGTTAAACCCCCCAATCAACCTCTCCCCTGTCAGCCCCTTTTTTTCCATGGATGAAAATCCGAACCCTAACCCTAGATCTTCACACAGTAGCCATCCAATCCCTCCAAACCCTAAACTAGTCAAAAAAAATATTGGGTTCCTCAGAGGGTAAACAATGGTTTGTTTGTTGGAACCTCTGACTCTCAACATTGACTTGGGATTCTCAGAGGGTAAACATCGGTTTGTCTGGCGCTCAATGTTAACTTCAGGAATTTAACGAAGAGCAGACAATGTGCTTGTTTTGCGTGAATCTTTTTTTCTTTCCTTAATCTTCACATCAAGATTTAAGAGAGGGTATTTTGGATTACCTCTCTGTCCTGGCTTGTGTGATCTACATTCCTCTATGTGTCCTATGTGCGTGTCGATATTGTGATCACGGGGGACGACAATCAGGGTATTACAAGACTAAAGAAGTTTCTGGGAGAATAATTTTAGACCAAGGATATGAGATCGTTGAACTACTTTTTGGACATTGAGGTCACACGGGATAAGCAGAACATTGTCATGTCTCAGAGGAAGTATGTGCTGAACATATTAAATGATGCAGGAATAATGCAAGCCAAGGAAGCAACCTCACCCATGAATCCAGCGACAAAGTTACTACCAGACGATGGGGTCTTGATGACCAATCTAGATCAGTATCGTCGAGTGATTGGAAAAATCAACTACTTGGGGGTTGACTCGTCCGGATATTTCTTTTGTCATAAGTGTCTCACGTAGATTTATGGCCTCTCCAAGAATTTCACACTGGTAGCTATTCTCATAATTCTGTGTTATCTAGTCAAGAATCCGGGTAAAAGAATTTTGATGTAGAATCATGGACATACTCGTGTTGAGTGCTTCACCGATGCTGACTAGGATTCAAGCCTGACAGATAGACGGTCTACATCTGGCTACTCGGTATTTATTGGCGGAAACTTTGTATCATGGAAAATCAAGAAGCAGAGTGTGATAGTACGGTCAAGTTCAGAAGCAAAATATCGAGTCATTGCTCATGGCATAGCGGAGGTGTTATATCTGAAGTATCTTCTACAAGAACTGGGAGAAGAAGCAGGATCTAAATCAGCAGATCTGTGGTGTGATAACAGTCTGCTATCATGTTGCTACTAATCCTGTATTTTATGAAAGGTCGAAGCACATTGAAATCGACATATATTTTGTCCATGATGAGTATATAAAGGGGATGATAAAGTTTTACCATGTGAGGACCGGTGACCAGATAGCTGATATCTTCACGAAGCCACTTTTGGGTCCTCGGGTTCATTTTCTGTGTAACAAGCTGGACATGATTGATATCTATGCTCCATCTTGAGGGAGGGTGTTAAGTATTGAGTAGTATTGGACTTTAATCCCACATTGGTTAGAATAATGGTGAGAGGGGTTAGCCTCTCCTATATATATGTAACTCTCTCATTTATAATAATCATTCCATTATTCCCTTCTACAATAGAGATAAGTTTGACCCTTGTGCTCTTAAATGTGTCTTCTTTGGTGACTCCAGTTCACAAAAGGACTATAAATGTTTTCATCCTCCTAGAGGTGAATACTACGGGTCTATGGACGTTCAGTTTTGTGAAAGGGTGTTATATGTTTCTGGGGATGTACCTATGGTTCCTCTTTAAGGGGGGGGGGGGGGGGGGGGGGGGGGGGAGATTAGTAGTAAGAGGACTATTATGTTTGGAAGAAAAGAGATTGTGGATTTCGGGTAGGGAGAGGATTCACGTGTTGTGGGAAAGGAGGAATCTTTAGATACTCCCAATTTTGTGGCGCTTGAGTCCGAAGCTTAGGAAGGAAAGAGATAAAAGACCAACCCACTTGTTCCAAGAAGTATATGTGGGAAGGAACAAGGAAGATATGTTCCTTCTCGTAACTGTAGTTCCCTTATTGGTGATACTACCATCCCATCGGATGAATCTTCTAAGACTAACTTCGAGGTATATGTTTCTTTTCCTTCAACTTCATATATTAATTTTAACCATGTAACTTCTGAAAGTGCCTTGAATATGCAAGTTCGTGATCAGGGTAGGAGGTATCCTCTTCGTGTGATCGTAAAGAACCTAATAGGTTGGATTTCTCCACATCCTCTACTAATGTTGTCTATTTCATTTCTGATTTTGTTTCTCATCATCGCTTGTCTAAAACTCACCTAGTTTTTGTCCTTCAGTTGTCTTATGTGTCCATTCCTAGTCATTTTAGGAACCCCTTGGAGATCCTAAGTGAAAGGCCGCTATGGTAGAGGAGATTGAAGGCTCTCTAGAAAAATTCTACTTGAGAAATGGTCGAATTACCTGAGGAAAAGAAGACTGTGATGCAAATGAGTGTTTATAATGAAGTATAAGTCAGGACAATTGAGAGGTACAAGGCCAGAATAGTTGCCAAGGGATACACTTGACTTATGGGATTGACTATCAAGAGACCTTCGCTCATGTGGCCAAGATGAATATTGTTCGAGTCACTCTCTCTTGTAGTTAATCTGGACTAGTTATTACGACAATTTGATGTGAAGAATGTCTTTCTCCATAGTGATTTGATAGATGAGGTGTATATGGATCCTCCACTGGGCTTTACACTAGAAGAAGGTAAAGATATACAAGTTAAAGAAGGCTTTGTACGGGTTGAAATAGTCACCAACGATATGGTTTGGTAGGTTGATCTACTCATTGAATGGATATAGTTTTGATAAGCTCTGGCAGATCACACATTCTTTTACAAAAGAGATGGTCATGATATTACTTTGCGACGAGTGAGATTGAGAAGCTTCGTGGCGACTTGGCCAAGGAATTTGGAATAAAGGATTCTGGGAGCATTGAAGTGTCTCGGCCCAAGCAGGGACTTTTCCTCTCTCAACGAAAGTATACATTAGATCTCTTGGCTGAAACTAGTAACTTTTCTTGTGTTCCTGTAAGCACTCCTATTGAAGCAAATCATGCCATGGTGTCCACAAACAAGGAGAGATATCAAAGACTAGTGGAAAGTTAATTTATTTGACTCACATTAGGCCTGACTTGGCATATGTAGTTAGTATTGTGAGTTAATTCATGCACAATCCGAGTGACCGACACATGGATGCAGTGAATGGTATCTTGACCTATCTAAATTCTAAAGTCCTCTCCAGGTAAAGGTATTATGTTCTCCAGGCCTAGACACCTAACCATCATGGGTTAGGGTATGTGTCATTTGTTGGAGGCAATTTGGTGACTTGGAAGAGTAAGAAACAAAATGGGGTATCGTTGTCTAGTGCAAAAGCTGAATATCGCAGAAAGCTGAATATCGCAGAAAGCTGAATAACGCAGAAAGCTGAATAATGTGCTCTTCATCATGCAACTAAGGAGCGTACTTGGTTGAAGTTTTTTTAAGTGACCTTGGATTTGGTCCAAAGAAATCTATGACCCTTTTCTGTGATAATACAGCAGCTATTGAGATTGCTAATAATCCATTGCACGATCGAACTAAGAATATTGAACTCAACCGAGTTAACCTAGATTTTGGCGTGATAAAGGTTCCTTACATTAAGAGTGGGGATCAGCTTGCTGATATGATGACTCATGGTGTCACTAATGGTCCATTTCATACATCTGTAAGTTAAGCATGTGCGATATCTATGCACCAACTTGAGGGGAAGAATTAGTCTATACAGTTGTACACAGGTAGAACAGCAGCACACAATGTATATAGCTGTAGTATTCAACTGTAGTACACAGCTGTAACTTCAGGAATCAATATATTAATTTTATATTTTTTTCCTTAAAATAATTGTAGTATAATAACCCTTGAGATTAATGAAACATCCATTTAGCCATTTGCTAATTGAGAATTTGGTCATAATGTCTATTTTTAAGTACAATTATTTGGGTGCATTTGTTTTAGTTATGCATACGGGTGCACGTGGTTTTTAATTATACACATGAATGATTTCTATTATTACTTATTTAAGATTTGGTTTTATTTGGTAGTTAGGATTAGTTTTGTTTTGATAACTTTTCTTTCTAATGCAATTAGGACTAGTAGTCTTCATGGTGAAGGCATGGTTTAAAGTATCGGCCGATACCGATCCGATACGGCCGATACCGATACGGTTTGGCATGTTCCGATCCGATACCGACCGATACCCGATACTTACCGATACCAACATTGAGGGTCTCTTTTCCGGTCAATTCGGCAAAGAAAATTAAACAAAAAAGACAAATCATCAAGGGTTTAAAGCATAATAAGATTGTAAAAACATGTAAAAGAAGAAAATCAGTCTATTATATGTAAACCAATCGCTAAGTGTGATTAAAATGTTATTTAATTTCAAAAGTACTACGAAATAACACTGAAAATACTTAAATTATGCCTAAATGTATAAAATATATGTTTTTAAATGTAAATAATTTATTAATAATTATTTTTTTTCGATACCAAAAATTCGATACTCCGATCCGAAACCGCCGATACTACCGATATCGCCGATACCAATACTCGTAGGAATAGTCCGATACCGATTCCGATACCGATACTGTGAACCTTGGGTGAAGGTTTGATTGTCTATAAAAAAACTCATCTACTCTCTAATTTTTATTTACGAAGATATCAAAATTTTATTTGAGTTATGGGTTTTAGGCTTTGCATAGAGTAGATTTCTTCTTCCAATTGTCTCCACAAAATATAACCCTAATACCCCTCAGGCCTCAACCCTCTTCCTTTTTACAACCAAAATCCAAAACTGAAAAAAATTCTATTCTCTACTCTTACATCAAATACCAAATTATCGGTACCCAGGTCGAAGGCTTGGACTTATAGAGTCTCGTCCTCTTTGGAAGGGCTTGTTTCCAGAGAGTGCTTCAACTTTGCTACTTGTTTAGCTTATTTGTTGGTAGATAGTGATAATCATTGCTTCATAATTATTCTTTCATGAATCGCACTCTAGTTAATCGTAATTTCAACATCTAGATTTGCCCTATAGATTTTGTCATGCATCAATGATGATGATGAAATCATGAATCAACTTCAACATCTAAATTTGCCCTATGGATCTTGTCATGCATCAATGATGATGATGAAATCATGAATCAGCTTGCTTATTAAATTGAAGACCTATCTTTGATTGTTCTTACTTTCTCCAATGAGCACATGATTTTCATCCATGATACAAAAATATCACCAACATAATATTCTAAACTCTTGGAGAGTTCAAATTTTACTTGCAAGATGTTTGCAATATGCTGAACATTCCATGTATGTAAATTAGTATAGATTTCCTTATTGGGTTTGCACTTTGGATGAGGTAATATCCAAACATTATTCACTAAACATTTTGGGTTGCCATAGATTTTCATCTTAAAATGTGACATAGTCTCGTATCAGAGCTATTGCTGTAATTTTAGGCCCATCAAATGAAAACAAAATGTACCTTCTGTTGTAGAAAAATTGACATTGCAGCATATAAGTGATGCGTTTGAGCATTTACTGTGATAGAGTTATGATGTCGCAGTCCTCTTGTTATACGGACATGATTACTATGTTACATGGACACGATTGTGACACGTGACATTGATTAAGGTAGTGTCCTAGTGTTTTTTGGAGTGTCCTTGTTGAGTCTGATATGTGTTCGACACGACACCAAGAGTGTCCTTCGTTCCTAGACAGTTCCAAATTCAGTGAAGTGGCACAAATAGATCAGAAATTGATTTTTTTTCTTTTTTTTTGCAACAAATGTTTTTATGACATTTAGAAATGCATAAAAATAACAGCCCCTTGATGTTAATAGCATGCAACATGTGACTGATATTTCTCCTTCTAGCATAATTTAGGGTATGGAGCTGTTTAGCATCTTTAACACATTGTTCTATGTTCAGCCTTTTGGGTGCAAAGTACCGGCCACATGGTGTTTATAATGATGCCCGCAGCATTCTTGTTATCCATAACTTAGCACATCAGGTACAAATAGCATTTCTTTTTAATATGTTTGGCATTCATATTATTGCAGTGAGACTAAGGTGTACTTGGATACCATGGACTGACATACATGTTACACTTTGATACCCTGCAGTTTAACCAAATGCATTTGAATACCTTGAACTTACAAACCACTGATACTTTGCTACCTCTATTAGACTGCCATCACAGATGTTCATGTAATATTCCCATGTGATAGGCATGTACTTTATTTGACAATTTTAACGTGCCTACATAAGAGAAAAAATTGACTGAACTGCAGGAGGTGGTGGAAGAGATGGAAGAGATGGAGGAGCTAGAGGAGGAGATTGATTGAGGTGGTGGAGGAGATTGATGAGACTTTTGTGGATGTACGGAGAAGTGAAGTTGGAGATGGGGAGTGGAGGCGGATGTAGATTAGATGGTTGGGGAGGAGATTGACTAAGTGATGGTTGGGGAGTAGGCGGAGGAGATGGTTGAAGAGGAGGTGAGGAGGATGTGACCGAGATGGGGGCAGTTTTCCATCAATGATATTATGGTAGTTAAGTGCAAAAAAAAAAAAGGTTTACTGGCGGTAAATTCAAATAAGAAATACAGAGTATCAAAGTGCAACGACTATGTAACCTAATATTATATAAGTGCAAGTTAGCCTTGCATTTACACATAGACTGAATATCTACTGTACTTTTGATGACAGGGAGTGGAGCCAGCAACAACATATCAGAACTTGGGGCTGCCACCTGAATGGTATGGGGCTCTAGAATGGGTGTTTCCCACTTGGGCAAGAACCCATGCCCTGGACAAGGGAGAAGCTGTTAATATTCTGAAGGGTGCAATCGTAACAGTAGACCGCATAATGACTGTTAGTCAGGTCTCTCCTACATATATACTCTGTTTGTTGGTATTATGAACTGCTGCATTTTAGGAGTACAATAAAGTCCAAAGTTGATTTGTTAATATTGTTAACTGTAATGGCAGGGTTACTCGTGGGAGATTACAACTACTGAAGGTGGATATGGTCTCGATGAGCTTTTAAGTAGTAGAAAGAGTGTAATAAATGGTATTCCTCATTTTAATTCTTTTTGGTGCTTTGCTAACAATGATTTTGGAAGGCTTGTGATGAATGCCAAGGAATTTTTGTATTCTGACATTTCTGTTTCCAGGAATCACAAATGGCATTGATGTGGATGACTGGGACCCTGCTTCAGATCAACATATTCCATTTCATTATTGTATTGAGGATCTCTCCGGGAAGGTTTGACAAGATCCAATATACAAGTCCAAGTTTTGCCAGTCAATTCCAGATCTTGCACCTCAAAACTATATTGCTCACATCTTGTGTTATTTATTTTGGTTCTAGGCTCTCTGCAAAGCAGCATTGCAGAAAGAATTAGGTCTTACTGTCAAGCCTGACTGTCCAATGGTCAGAAAAATGTTGTAATTTTCCTTCATTTTTTTTACTTAAATGTGTTTTCCTCTAATATATTTGAGATGGGATTCACAGATTGGATTTATTGGAAGACTGGACTATCAGAAGGGGACTGATCTGATAAGATTGGCTATGCCAGAAATCATGCAAGATGATATCCAATTTGTAAGTTAACTATTTTGCTGCCATATCCATTTCATTTCCCTGATGTCTACCTGGTTATATTTTTTATGATGCCACTGAAAGTAATGATGCTTCTCAATTAGTAAAGTGAATTTCTAACATCAGCATTGAAGATAGATTTCCGTTGGACTCTTTTCTTTCCTAGACCATTCAGATAAAAAGTCACTAGGTTATCATTTTTATTTGTTGGGCCCATATTGGTACGCCCTTTATGGGTGCACCTAGTTGGTTTACCAGAACAAAGTTGGTTAGGATCGCTAACAAAGTTCGTTATCAGGTGTTAAGATGAGATCTTTTGTGATCTCCTCACTCCCTCTCTTATACGAAAGGAGAAGAGTCTCCTTCTGTTACTGTACGTACAAAAATTCCTTCTCCACTTCTCTTTTCTCTTCTCAAGAAAAAGTTTGTCATGTGGTGGATATACGAAGGGTTCTCAGCGGATTGTGGTTCCCTTCGAGCACTGAAGATTGTGGGACGAGACGATAAGCAATGTTACCAAACACGGGATAAGGTACAGCTTCGCTGCTTTATTGTTTCTTATTCCGTACGTGAATAGACATCATTGGTATCAGATCCATTATAGCTTCAATGGTTACCTGAATTCACCATTTAGGTAGTGTTCTGCGATGGCTCACGGTTTAGCTCTGACTGATATATACACATACTAACAGCTGCGGCTCAGGGTTCAGTTCTTCAATAACCGATACCTATCTACATGACGACCCATGGGTCACTCCCCATGATTAGTAGTTGGGACGTACAAGCCCATCTCACTAATAGACGTACACGCCCATCTCACTAATAGACGTACAAGCCCATCTCACGGTTCAGCTCTGACTGATATACACATACTAACAGCTGCTGCTCAAGGTTCAGTTCTTCAATAACCGATACCTATCTACATGACGGCCCATGGGTCACTCCCCATGATTAGTAGTTGGGACGTACAAGCCCATCTCACTAATAGACACAACATCCCCCTGATCGCGAGGTCTAGCAATTACCTCAGGGTGCTATCACAATCTCTCATAGGCCAATTGATTTCCGGTGTCCCAAGAACCATCGAGAGACTATTACCTTGTGCACAAGTTGTCCGAGACCAAATGAACGAATGCAACTTCTATAAGATAAAACTCTACTATGCATAGTTTATCGATTGGCAATCATTCCATCTATTCTCTTCTTTTCATATCACAGAGCCAAAGGCTCCTCTTTTCTTTCAATCTTTCAAACAACAGAGTTATAACTCTGCTCTTCTCTTTTCATAACAGTTCTCTATACGGACAAGCCGTATCATTTCTTTTAACAACACTGTGTCTTTCATACAGTTCTATCATTTCAGTGTACGATAAAGGAATATGTGATCAATCTTTATTTACACAAGTATAGCAACGGTTCTAAAAGATTAAGCATGTCAAATCTACTCTTTGATAGCATACGTTTTAGGGACATGTAAACATTCTATTTTTCTTCTTATTAAGCATGACAATGTTCTTTCAATCATAGTGAAGGTCTACTTTAACATGTAAACTTTTTATCTTAGCATAACAACGGTTCATTCATTAAGCAACATTGTATTTCAAAACAATGGATTTTGTATTAGGTGTGAAAGAATCAGAAAGTGTAGTCCTTGTCCACTCACACAGATCAATCGTCTTCGTGAATGCTTCCTCTCGAGCCAGCACCGATTTCTCTGACTATATAGTGCCTTCGCGGAGTAGGGCACTACAATTTTATTGTTCGTCTAACCAAATCTCGCACGAGATATCTAAAATCCCGGTTAACTAGACATGTTCAATCTAGGGCTTTGTATTATCCCGTCGCTTGTTGATAGACTCATTTGTACCCTGAAATCCTCAATCAATTGACATTCCCAAGGCTATCCCATACACCACTCAGGGATCGGGTCACTCGACAAATCCTCGAGACTGATTTCAACTCACAACTTATACACTTAATATCTGGCCGATCTATTCCTCAAAATCCAAGCACGATCCATCTATATTCGCAACAACGATATCGTCTTTCGATAGCACATCTATCGTTAACTACCTAATATCTCTTGAATCGAGTGCAACTTATCTTGTCCGAAACAATTCGGATCCCGTACACGACTCGCTAGCATCGACGCAAATCTAAATATGTATTGTCTAGCACAACTCAGCCAACAAGGCCTTACGTGAAACTCTTTATTGAAGTAGCAACTAACCAATCATTTTCAGTTATTTGGTAATCAAAATCTGGATTAACTAATTGTATAATAATAATAAAAACTTAAACCACTTTATTTCCTTCAAAGTCAGATGTAGAATTGTTACACTTTGTGGTGGTCGTTGAAGCCTCCAAATTTCTCTCTTGCGATTTTTCTTGCACTTCAATCTCCAGAAAGTTGCTACTTCACTAGCTTGTTTGTTAGTATTAGAAGAGGGAAGAAAATTTATTGTGGTAAATTTGGAATAATTATGTCCTATGTATTGTATTTTTTGGGTGCCAAATTACGCCTAATACCCTCATAATATAGTTATAGAAATATTTTGATCATTTTGAGAAAAATGACCAAAATACCCTCCAAAAAGGTCAAAACAGAAATAATTTGGGAGTATTTTGGTAATGATACCCCCCTTTATTTTAATATGGCGGTTGGGAGGTTTTACCAAAATAGCCCCAACATTTTAATAATGGATATATTGGGGGGGTATTCTGATAACTTACCCCGCAAATAATAATTTGTGGGTTTCGGGGGAGAACCGGTTCTCGGTTGGACCTGGACCGGGCTTTCTTCGGGCCACTGACCGGGCTGGGCAGGGCCGGGTTGAGTGGGTCGGGGGAGGGAAACCTGGTTTTCGGCCGGGCTGGTCCAGGCCAGGCTTTCGAGCCGCTCGGCTGAACCCAGCCCTAACCCGAGGGGATATGAGCCGGGCGGGTCGGCCCGTTGACTGGGCCCGGGCTCGGGTTGGCCCAGCCCCGGTTTGACCGAACTGGGCCAGCTTTCGGGCCGCCCGTCCCACTCCACACCTTGACCCATGAGGTGACGATCAAGATGATGGGTGATTATTATGAAACCCTGTACTCGTCAAAGCCCATGGGACCAACCTTGATATACTCATAGAACTTTGTTTAATTGGGTTGGGCCCTCATTAATTCTTATTCAGCTTAGTCCATTATTGTTTATGGATTGGGGGCCAACTTAAAATGTTATTAACATTTTCAATATTAATTATTGAGTGGCCTTAAGTAAGTTGATGTTACTTACATTTGAGCATGCTTATTCAATGTTTTAATAGGTCAGATCAGTGTATTTATGAGAAAGAGCAAGGCCAGTGGGTGAAGCTTAAGGGCCTGACACTGAGCTAAGTCAAGAGATTAGACTTGTGGAGAAAGAAGTTGTTTGGATGGCCAATGACCAATTGTGCAAATTTCATTAATAAATTTCAAAAGTAAATAAAATTGCTATTCGGCGGCCCTTAGTTAGAGCTGACTTTGCTTATTATTTTAGCATAACATTCCAATTGTACATAGCTTGTTGCTGATTATATTACTGCTTTTATTTGCGAAACTATTGGAGTGAGCCAGTGGGCCTTGCCTAATCAATGTATTTAATACAAGTTTGTCAAAAGATAATGCTCGAGTGTCGTGATTAAATTGTTTTTTATTATATGAATTTAATGTTAATATTAACTGTCTTAAAAGTGTCCTTTTTCTCCGAAGTTTTGTATGGCAAGAATTTTTATGATTGTTAAAAACAATTTATCTATGTACTGTCCTTGCTCAATGTATTGTTGATTGTTACATATTCGATAAGCTAGGTTGACTAGATTAGCTTGAGATGGCTAATTTCCTCGCTTATGAAGGTCGATACATCCACTTGTAAGCATTGCTCAATCGACAAGGCTACAAGAATACCATTCGACAAATCTAAAGAGCATATTCTCCCTTGCAATCGATTCATTCCGACTTAGTAGACCTTTATATGAAAAAGCTAGATATGGGTTCCTGTGTCAGCGGTTATTCTCGACATAGTTGTGTGTTTAATCATCCACTTCCTTGATGAGTGAGGTAGAGAATTAATTGAGCACAAGTATTAAGGCTTTGCAAACATACCCAGTTCGAGTATAAATGTCTTATAAGTTCCAGGGACTGTGTGGGCAATATGGGAATATTAGGCACTTAATTATTGCAAAAATGATATAGCTGATCGAAGTATAGAACATTACTTGATATGGAAGGAGTATCAGGCGTAGGCAAGTCCCCCAATTGGGGAGACATGCTGTTGGCTGCAACCTTTGACTGCGACCTGTATTCTGAACTATGTGCCTTCCAAATAGGTAGTTTGGTTTACTTGCAACCAAGGGGATGTGTTACATAAGTACAAACAATGTCCTGTCTGCTTGGAAAGTTGGGCCTTAGAAGGGAAAAACATACATTAGTACGCTAGTCCAAGCACTGTAGGGGTTAATGTATTTTTGGCATGCAGCTTGATGAAAGTGGAATTGAATTAGAGACACTGCCTTGGTTTGCCTTCGAGGGAGATTTTTTGCGCAAGACAGAAGTATGCTAGGTTTTGGATCCCTACGAGACTGAGAATGACTAACCAAATCAGCCAATATAGTAAGAGAAACATGTGCCTCTACTTCCCGGGAACACTGGGAGCAACATTTCCATGGAGTGTTTTGTGCCTCCAAGGTAATCTCAGATACTCCATAGGAACAACCGTGCAACGACTCCGCGACATTCTTTTGGGATAGAGGGTGAAGCGTTCTTGTGGCACTGCACAGTATTGTGGAATCCAAGACCAATTATGAGGTTACTTCTGGACGTGCAGTGAAAGGGTAGATGTTTGCTATGGTATTGGAATCGATGAGGAAGAATTATGTCTCGGACTGGGATGACTTACTATCTTATCGCAAGGCTATTAAAAACAAAGGGTTTTTCAAAGTCAAGCTGAAGTAAGATGGCTCTGCTGAACAATATAGAGCATGTTTGGCCAAAGGGTTTATTCAGCGATAGCACGTAGAATATAAGGAGACCTTTTCTCTAGTGGTGAGAATTGTCTCAATTCATTTGAGCCTTGGACCGTATGCATTTAGATCATTAGAGCTTGTCCAGATGGACGTTAAGACTGATTTCCTCTGCGTAACTTTTATGAAGAGATCTATATGGATCAATATATTGGTTTCTAAACACGGGGATGAGTGCAAAGTGTTGCCAACTCAAGAAGTCCACCTTCGGTCTGAAACATGCATCCAAGCAGTGGTATATTCAATTCATCAAGTAGTTACTAGTTTATGTCTTACGATAATCAAAGAAGTCTGTCATTGTACGTGGATGATATCTTCTTGCCCCGCCGCAACAAGGAGATAATCAATGTCACTAGTGACCGGTTGTCTTCCAGTTTTGGGTAAGGAAAGGTGTCATTTTTAAGCTTTAGGTATTCTCCATGCTTAAACGGTTTGTATATTTTTATCCAGATGCTTGCTAGATGTAAAACTTATTAGTGTCATGTTGTTTATTCACTTTTTGGTTAAACTATATTTCTTTTCCAGGTTATGCTTGGATCAGGTGACTCTAGCACCGAACAGTGGATGAGAGCAATGGAGTCGACATATAGAGAGAAGTTCCGTGGTTGGGTTGGATTTAATGTTCCTATCTCTCACCGGATAACAGCAGGGTAGAAAATAAAAAAGAAAAGTTTGCTATATGAATCTAAAATTTATCAAGAGAGAGGACCTAATCTCATATTTTCTTTTGAGATGTACAGGTGTGACATTTTGCTAATGCCATCAAGGTTTGAACCTTGTGGTTTAAATCAGTTATATGCAATGAGATATGGAACTGTCCCAGTAGTCCATTGCACTGGAGGCCTCAGAGTAAGATATTTTAGTGAATATGTGAAACTTTGTCATTTATGAGATGAATAAAATCTCATCCTTCTCTTATTCTTTGAATTACTTAGGATACAGTGGCAAACTTCAATCCATTCACCAATGAAGGCAGCGGTGAGGGTACAGGGTACGGACTGCATTCATTTCAAGTTGTCTTTTAATTTCGTAAATTTGGCATTCTTAATATTATGTGTAAAATATATGTGGATTACCTTTCTGTGAGTATAAAGTTTAATATTCATGAAGATGGATCTTATTAACATTTAACATGTAGTATTGGTGTCTGTCCATCATTAGTCAAGAATTCTATTTCGTTGCCCGATGTAGACTTATTAATAAGGTTTGTGAATATTGTGACAGGTGGACATTTTCGCCACTATCAAAGGAGAGTATGCTGGGGGTAAGCATTACTGTTCATACACTCAAAAGTCAAATGTTATAATCAGTGTTATACTGAATGGTTTATGATGAGTTCAGTCCCACTTGCCACTGATTAGTCAATTATGTGGCCAATTAATAGGAATTACTGACCACCTGGAGATTTTGCTTAGATGGACACCTGGTTAATGAGATGAAGTTGCTACCACCTATTTCCCTGAAAAATGTTAGAATGAATTATTCATAATACATCCTACAAAGCTTTTGGTTTTTTAATTGAAGACTTTCTAAACCATGACCAAATGTCCATGTGGAATGGTACCTCATTTATGCAGGGATTTAAGTTATTATGTATTTGATTTTCTTGGAAAATGCATACCTAAATTCTACGAATATGTTTATTTTTAGTTAATGTTAAGTATTAGTAGTATTACGTAATATCTCAATAAGTGTGGACCTATATGTAATATTCCTCTATATAAATGAGACCAAACTCTCTTGAGAAATTAAGGGATACATTATTTTCCATATGGTATCAGAGCCAGGTTCTCTCTCTAAACCCTAACCCTAGCCCTAGTCGTCTCTCTCTCACACACACAAATCCTAACCCTAGCCACCACCACCTAACCCCATGTTGTTGTCCGCCGCTCCCTGCCCTTGTTGTTGTCCACCTGCCCCTTGCCCCTACTGTTGTCCGCCACACCTACCTGGCGCTCCACCTCCCCTTCCCCCTCCCGATGTTTGTTGCCCCCTTTCCCTCCTATCCTGCTTGCTGCCCCCTTCCAACCCCTGTCGCCACTGCCCTTGTCGTCGCCCCCCCTACTGTTTATTAAACAAAACAAAAAATCGTTGGAGTCAAGGTTTTAAGGGAGTAAACCTTAATAGTTCGTGTGAATCTTTGAACCTCGACAACAACACCAAGATTTAACGGAGAGCAAATTGTAATAGTTTGCGTGAATCTCTATTCCTGACTTAGTATCTACATCATGATTTAATAGAGAACAAACTAGTTTTGTGAGAATCTATGTTCCTGACTTGCGTGTTCCATCTTCGATCTTTGTCAAGTATGCGCGAGTTAGCATTGGCAGAGTTGATGTGAATATCGAGCAGTTCCGAGCAAAGATAATTTGAATCAAGAACCTGAAGGATGTCGAGTACTGGGGTGAAAAGCGGTGCTGATACAACCAGCATCGATAATACAGAGGCGGGGACACCGAGCACCGGTGTTCTAAATTTCATCCTAGGTGGCCTCCGGCTGCACCGGAAACCCCCTAGGCGGCCAGCCCTAGGCGGTGCCTAGGTGGTTCTAAAATTCAAATTTAAAAAAAAATTCAAAAATTTCAGATTTAAAAGTTCAAATTTCTCAAATTTGAAATTTCAAAATTCAACAAAACATACTTACCTGCGACTGCTTCTTCTTCTTCTTCTTGCTGTTGTTGCTGCTTCTGTTGCTTCATCTTGCTGCTGCTACTGCTGTTACTGTGACTGCTTTTGCTGCTACTACTGTGGCTGCTTCTGCTGCTGCTTCTTCTTGCTGATTCTGCTGCTGCTACTGTGACTGCTTCTGCTGCTGCTTCTTCTTGCTGATTCTGCTGCGGCTGCTTGCTTCAGCTGAGAGGAGAGGAGACAAAGAGGAGAGGAGGGAGAAGAGAGGTAGAGGAAATGAGGAGAGGAGAGGAGGGAGAGTAGAGGAGAGGGCTAAAAAATAATAAAAGTGTTACAGAAATTTTATAACTTATGTAAGGACTCGAACCTTCACCCACCCCCCAACAGTGCCCCGATTTTATGACTGAAGCTTCTAGCCAAGTTGTCAAACTTGTTTTTGTGTTTATATTAACATGCACATAATATATATGGAACTAAACTACATACATAAAAAATAAGAATAAAACAGTTCGGCGCCTAGGCACCCTAGGCGCTAGGCGTCCCTTTGGCACACCGAATCCGTCTAGCGAAATTTATAACACTGCCGAGCATTGGTTTGACGGGTTCCTCTATTTGACTTGTCGATCGGAGGATGGATAGTCCGGATGGCTACTCCACGTGGCGCAAGAAGGTTGATAAGACGCTTAGGAGAATGTGGTTATTAAAACATCTCACTGACAACCCTCCAAAGACGGATGATCCCACATAGGAACGGTGGAAGACGGATGATAGCAGACTGTTCACACAGTTAATGAACTTGATGGAACCATTAGTCGAAGATATGGTTCAGAACACATTTAGTGGGAGTTCGAGAGGTCCTAGCGACTGCATATGATGGAAAGCGCAATTTGTCTCGTATTTATGACTCAATTGTTAGCGTCTACCGAGTTGTTCAAGGGGACAAGACACATAAGGATCACTTTCGAGCGATTAAGGTCCTGATTGATAAGGTGGATCGTGTGTTACCTCTAACGACGGATCTCAATGAGGCAAGGACTCAATGCTAGAAACTATATGTCATGGCATACCTAGCCTCCGTCCTGACGCAGATTCTACACGGTCTCAGATTATTGCTAGTGCTGAGGTTCCAACTCTGATGGAAGTCTACTTTTGTGTCGTACGGGTAGCGAAAGTAGTTGGGACTGATACAAACGATATATCTGCTGATCGATCTGCCTTGAGTGCTGTTCAGGATGGATTTCATGGGACTTGCGTAGGTATACAAGGTGGCCATAATGCTGGACGTAACAGTAGACGAGGTAGTGGTGGCCATGATGGAGGACGACCGCACATATGCTTCAGTTGTGGTCAACCAGGACATTTTCAGTGGCAATGTCTCAAGGCTCCTACCGTTAACGTTGCATCGGATGCTCACGACAAAGAGCGATCCGTAAAGATGACTATAGAGACCTATGCGGAATTTGCTGAATTCCTAGCATGGCAGAGTGGTGAAGCCTCTACATCTGGATCCACAGTCGGATACTAAGCGACGTGTGGTAAAACTAAAGTAATGGATGATAGATTCGGTGCATCTTGTCACGGACTTAGTATTTTTGCTAGCACTTCGTCCCGTGCGGCGTACTATCTTCTTAAGACTCGTGCAAGCCTTCCCAACTCGACTTAGCTAGATCGCTAAGGAAATTAAGAAGAGTGGAGCAAGAGTGAAATTTGTAACTATTCTTTATTGACTTGGAGAATGCTTACAAGTTTTGGTGGTGAGGAACAAGTGATATCTCCCCTTATTTATATTGTTCATAGAGCTTTACATAGAAACTTCTGGAAATGAATATTCCAAAGATTTTTTCCTACTAAATAAGGACAAAGGAAGCTTCTAGTCCTTCTAGAAAGGTCATGGGCCATCCAGAAGAATCTTGGGCCATCTAGAATGCTATTGGGCCTTCCAGAGAAATCCACCGTCTTCTAGAGAGTTCTGTCATCTTCTAGAATGTTTTGGAAGCTTCCCGCATAACCTTGATCCGTGAAAAGGTTATGCAACTTGGCTTCGGACGGGGCGCAACATTTTGGGCATTACATTCTCCCCTACCTAAGATGTTGACGTCCTCGTCAACCATGCTCGCTGAGAAATGTTTGGACCTCGACCTCGAACTGATGCAACGTATCAGCATGTTCCCAGCTAGACTCGCCGTGCGGTATGCCCTTCCATTGGATGAGGTACTCCACATACGAGGACACACCTCGCCGACGAATGGTCCTCTTGTCCAGCACGACTTCCACCTCTTTGTCGAAGGTCGTAGTCATGGTCGCCGTGGGTCGCTTCGAAACTCCTCGCTGGGATCCTCCAAGTCTTCATGGTACGGCTTCAGGCAACTGGCATGGAAGACTGGATGAATCTTCAGCTTGGCGGGGAGCTCGAGCTTGTAGGCCACCTTGTCTACCTTCTTGAGCACGGGGAAGGGGCCTTCGTACTTCCGAATCAGTCCTTTGTGCACTTTTCGGAACACCTTGAACTGTTGCGGTTGTAGCTTCACCATCACCATGTCCCCCTCCTTATACTCAACTGGCCTTCGTCTCGCGTCGTCCCACTTCTTCATCTTCCTCGCGGCCTTCTCCAGAAATGCTTTGGCAATGTCCGTCTTTGTCTTGAAGTTTGAAGTGAACTGGTTGGCCGCGGGACTTCAACTCGAGGATCCCGCACTCAGCGTGTGCGGGGCAAGCGGCTGGCGACCCATCACCAACTCGAATGGACTGCTATGCGACGACTTGCTCCATTAAAGATTGTAGCAGAACTGAGCGACGTCGAGGTGGTGCACCCAATCCCGCTGGTTTGCACTCACAAAATGCTGCAAGTACTCCTCGAGCAGAGAATTGACCTGCTCGGTCTGTCCGTCCGTCTACGGGTGGAAGCTGGTCGAGAAGTGCAAGTCCGTCCCGAGGATTTTGAACACTTATGTCCAAAACTTACCTGTGAAGCGGAGATCTCGGTCGCTGACAATGTTCTCCGGGATATCCCAAAACTTCACGACGTGGCTAATGAACAGTCGCACGGCCTCCTCTGCTGTGCAGTCCATTGAGGCAGTAATGAAGGTCGCGTACTTGGTGAACCGGCCCACCACCACGAGAATGGACCCAAGCGCCCCCACTTTTGGCAGGGCGGAAATGAAGTCCATCGATATGCTCTCCCACGGCCGGCTCGGCACAGGAAGAGGCTCCAGCAGGCCCCCGGATCTCTGATGATCCACCTTGTCCTGTTGGCACACAATACAAGTACGCACGAAGTCCTCCACATCTTCGTGCATGCGAGGCCAGTAGTAGGCAGCCTCTAGCAACGCCAAGGTCCGCTTCTGGCTCGGGTGCCCAGCCCACTGTGTCGTGGCACTCCTTGAGCAGCTGTCTCCGCAAGTCACTCCACTTAGGCACGACCACCCTGTCGCCCTTGGTATAGAGAAGCCCATCCTTCAGCCAGAACCGCCACTCTACTTATGCTCAGCTCTGCACTAGCATACGCTCATGCTAGCAGCTGTGACTTATGGTTCAGCTTTTCACTAGTATACGCTCATACTAGCAGCTGTGACTTACGGTTCAGCTCTGCACTGATATACACACGTACTAGCAGCTGCAGGTCAGGGTTCAGCTCTTTACTAATCGACACATATCTATATGACGGTCCATGGGTCACTTCCCATGATTAGCAGTTGGAACGTACAAGCCCACTAATAGACACAACACCCCTATAATCGCGAGGTCTAACATTTACCTCAGGGGGTCCAATCCCTCCATGGTCGAGCGGCTCCCAGTGTCCCAGAAACCGGTCGAGAGACTATACCTTGTGCACAAGTTGTCCGAGACCGATGCATGAATGCATTCTATCTGATAAAATATCTACGATGCACAGTTTATCGATAAGCAGACATTTCATCTTTTCTCTGTTCCATATCCATCCTTTCAAACAACATTGTTGCTTCCATACGGTTCGATCGTTTCGACAGACGATAAGGAACATGGAATCATTCATCTCTTTTTAACAGCAAAAGTGCATTCCATACAATTATGCCATTTCAGTATATGATAAGAGAACATGAATTCATTCATCTTTTACAGGCGTGGCAACAGTTCTAAAACATTAAGCAGGAACTCCACTCTTATAGCATACGATTGGAGACATGTCTTTTCTCTTCTTATTAAGCATGGCAAGGTTCTTTGAATCGTAGTAACAATCTACTTTAGCATGTAAACTTTTTATCTTGTTTAGCATATCAAGGGTTCGTTCATTACGCAAGCATTCATTCAAAAATAATGGATTCTTTATTAGACGTGTGATGTGAATCGACCAGATCGATTCACAAATAATTTATAGAAAAATAGAAATAGAAGGAAAATAACGATCTTTATTAGAGAAAAGAACAAACTCCCAACTTTGATGGACGGACAAAGTCTAAACCCTTCTTGATGACACTGGAGAGAGTTTTCTCAATCCAAGCATAAACATAATGACGGCTAGCCCTGACTATAAATAGAAAAGAAAAGCAAACCCTAGGAGGGTTATTGTGGTGAAAGACCACAATACCCCTTTATGCCTAAATAACTGAAAGGCCTAAAAAGTGGGTCCGCATCAATACCGCCCCCTAAAAGAGCCACCTTGTCCTCAAGGTGGAAATCTGAGAACTGCGTCTGTTGCCATAGCGGCCTCTTCCTCCGTCGGATCCTCGCCCGTGGTGGTCGTCGTGGGGGTAGATCCCCTCTCTGGAAGTTGGCGGAATCCGTCGTTTCTCCAAAGAAATTGCTGCCTCCGGTGTTCCTCGTCCCTCCTGGCGGCTCCGTCCCTCCCGTCCGAGCCGGAACTCCAGCTAAGCCCCTTCCCGAACCCGTGAACCTATCACCGTAGTTCGAGTTCATCGTCCGACCCCCATAGGGGGCCCCAAGCCCTAGGGCCTCTCCCGGGTGTGGCGCCGGTCCGCCGGGACCGAAATGGTCGGCGGCGTCCGGCCACAGCCGCTCGCCGGCGGCTCCCCTGGCGCCGGCTGGCCCTGGGTGGCGGTCGGGGGCCGGCCAGCGGCCGCCCACAGCAGCCGCGACCCCGCCTGGGCTCGCGCGGCCTGCTGTGGCGCTCCCGCGGCCCTCGGCTGCTGTCCGGCGATGATCGCCGGCCGCCAGGGCCCAGCCCGGAGGTGCGGCGGCGACGGCGGTTGCGGGACAGCGGCCGCCGGCCGGTCCTTCCTCCTCCTCGGTCGCCTCCCCCTCCGCAGGAGCAAACCCTAGTTGATCGCCTAGGGTTTGGGTTGTTACCGCCTCCGCTTCCTCGCCGTTGATCTTCTTCGAGATGTTTTGTAAGAGAGTCATTATAGCCGTGAAGTCCTCCCGAAGACCTCGGATCTCGGCGGTGAAGTCCTCCCGAAGACCTCGGATCTTCTCCTCGATTGTGTTCCTCGTCTCGTGCGCCATGGATTCGTAGAGAGCTCTGATACCAATTGATGTGAATCGACCAGATCGATTCACAAATAATTTATAGAAAAATAGAAATAGAAGGAAAATAACGATCTTTATTAGAGAAAAGAACAAACTCCCAACTTTGATGGACGGACAAAGTCTAAATCCTTCTGAATGACGCTTGAGAGTTTCTTCTCAATACAAGCATGAAAACTAATGACGGCTAGCCCTAGCTATAAATAGAAAAGAGAAACAAAACCCTAAGAGGGTTATTGTGGTGAAAGACCACAATACCCCTTTATGCCTAAATAACTGAAAGGCCTAAACAGCGGGCCTGGGCCTAAATAGCTCCACGTCTCCTACGACGTGCGTAGGTGATGATGGGTTGGGCCCACATCAATACCGCCCCCTAAAAGAGCCACCTTGTCCTCAAGGTGGAAATCTGGAAACTGCGTCTGTTGCTATAGCGGCCTCTTCCTCCGTCGGATCCTCCTCCTCGTCGGGCAAAATCACGATCTGCAACAACTTGCTCGCACATCGATGACCGGGAGTGAACCTCTCGTCGCATCTGAAGCACAAGCCAGCTGCTCTTCTCGCCTTCATGTCAGCATCCGACAGGCGCCTCCCCGGTACTATGGAGCCCCCTGTCCCGCCTGCGGGTCTAGGTGGTATTGGTGCCTGAGCCTCCGCTGCTGGTCGTGGAATTACTAGGCCCGTCTGACTGTGCTGTCCCGATGCTCCCCAAGCGTCTTTAAGGCGCTTTTCTTCCGCCAATTTCTCCTCTGTCTTGTGGGCCAGGCGGAGGAGATCTTCTAAGCACCGCGGACTCTGCAGCCTGAGCTCCGCTCGTATGGAGGGCTTTAAACCCTTCATAAACATACCTATCTGTAACTCGTCCGACACCCCTCGAACGCGTCCAGATAGTAGTTCGAACTTCGCGACGAAGTCTCGAACCGTCCCCTCCTGTCGTAGCGACGACCACTGCTCGTAGAAATCACCCGAAGCCGTCTCCTGGAAGCGGTCTAAAATGTATCCCGTCAGCTCCGTCCAGCTGCTGAACGGGGTCCTCGCCTTATCTTTTATACCAATTTTTTGCTTGGTCGTCTTATCTTTAATTCTGCTTAGCAAGAGCTGTATCTTTTTGATAGCCTCAGTTCAAGTTCTCTTAGGTCAATTCTCGCTCTGGCAGCTCCTTTTGACTAATACTTTTGTGTTTGTCCAAATAGGTGCAATCTTTTTTTTTTCAATGCAAAAATAGACCTAGGAGAGGCCACAAAAGAAAACAAAAATATATTTCATTGCATTTGAAGAAACAATCTCAAACAATATTTTCTCGTCTAATCCGCAGTCAATGCCTTATCCAACTTTCCACAAATGGACTCATTTTTTATTCTATTATTTAACTTATTACCACTCAACTTTCTCAACTTTCTCATTTATGCTATGCTCATTTTTCTACATGTTTCTACAGAACCTGCATATCATGGTTGGCATTATTGTTGTCTTATAGAATTTTTCCTTTCAAGTACAAATATCTTACGATCACAGAGTACTCCCAAACGCTCTTCTACTTCAAACATCATAGCTTAATTCTATGAGCACCATCCTTCTTGGTTTCTCCATCTTGGTGAATGTTTGTATGCCTCTTTCATGTATACAATATTAGCTAGATCATCGAACAATATGGTTATAAAAGAAATGGAACAAAGAACACTTTAGTGGAACAAAAAACATGGTCTTGGAACCTTGGCTTTCCAATAGTTTGCCTATATATTGTACGATGTCACCTTGGCTGCAACCTAGAACAACAGTTATGTAGTGATATGTATGTCATCCCAATGCATGAGTCACATCGTTAATAGTAATAAGTGTACTAAGTTGTAGAAAAAGGATACAAGATAGGCCATACCGATACACAATCCGTATCACTTAAAGCAGTCAAAGGACACCCTTTAAGTTAGAAGAAAATTCATAAGACAACTATAAGAGCATTAGGCGTGCTTTATGGATCATAGTGTAGCCAATTAAAAGACACGTCTAGAAAATGAGTGCTAAATGAGAGTGCTAAGATGCATGAGTGGTAATATGTTTAAAGATAGGATATGAAAAGAAAAGAGTATTTTCCCTGAAGTTGGGCCAGATGAGGATAAGATGAGAGATCTCAAGTGGTTTAGACTTGTGTACGGGTTAGGAGGAGCTATAAAATCAGGAACACAAGTATGGTCCAGTGCTTGGGGCTGGTGTTGGTTATTAGGGAGGTCGTGGATTTGAACCTTGACCTCAACACAATAATAATAAATACACAACCAAGTGGTAGTCTAGTTGGTAAGTGTACATTGTTTTAACAAAAAGGTCTCAACTTCAATCCTCAATGTCCTTTAAGGTATTTCCAACCTCTAAAAAAAGTGGTTTAAGTTATTAAGGATCTACTAGAAAGGGGTAGGCCTAAATGGGAGGAGGCTATCAAGAAAGATTCAGTTTTGTCTATGTTATAAAGGGTCATGACACTTGGGAGACGAACCGAAGAAAAGGACTCAAATAGCCCCAAAAACTTTAGATAAAGGATTTGTTGTTGTTGTTATGAGTAACTGTAACAGAAATTATATTATTCCAAGTAGAGGTCTTGGTTTTGGGACTATCCCCATCTCTATCATTATAGGAAGCTATTAACGGACACATTAATTGTGTATTGGACCCTCTATAATTTACTATTGGTTTAAGAGTTTCCCTTGGAGATGGGAAGTGACTGGTGAGTAGTGACAATAGGTTCAACCTTTTTACTATTTCAAGCTTCAACTATGGGATGGAATGTAGTTATGGCAGGTTTCACTCAATAATTTGAAAACGATATTTTGTTTCATTGACTTTGTAACATAGCAAAATATTGGAGAGTATATGCTCTGTTTTTGGTATGGACCTCAAGAAATGTTACTTGCAGGCGCTGGGAGTGGCTATCCAGACATATAGGGAACACAAAGCTTCATGGGTTGGATTAATGAAACGAGGAATGTCCAGGGATTTCACTTGGGACAATGCTGCCTCCAAGTACGAGCAAATCTTCCAATGGGCATTCATAGATCCTCCTTACATTAGATGATACATGTACCAGTTTATTTTTCTCTCTATTCAAAGTGGATCCCAATCATTTTTCTAGTACATCTTATTTATTCTTTATAGGTTGTAAATATCCATGGCCTTGAGGTCAATACTTTCGATGCTGCTTTCGCGTCTGTTTCACATCTACTATACATCATTTCACTACTACTACTAGGATCCACTCCATAATGTAAGGGATAATAACAAATGTTACTTTTCACTGTATTCTCAATCGCTTTTTGAAGTTCCAGAGATTTCAGGATTTATGTCAACTCTTGTTTCATCTGAATGCAGTAAAATTAGTGTGTTGATATATGTGTGTGTGTGTGTGTGTGTGTGTGTGTGTGTGTGTGTGTCCTTTCTCCACGTAGGACCGTCGCTCAAAACACCCAGCCGTCCAAGGGGGAATTCGAACCCGAGATTTGTGCTTGGACGGCCCCTCCGCAATACCACTAGGCTCTATATATATATATATATATATATATATATATATATATATATATATATATATATATATATATATATATATATATTGAAAATGACCTCTAGCCTAGTGGTTAAGAGAGATGCATGCGGTCCTAGTGGTCAGGAGTTCGAATCCCAGTGGGAGCGATTCCAGAAACTATTTACCTGGTTCTATATATATATATATATATATATATATATATATATATATATATATATTAGAATACAACTTTTACATGTGTTTTTTTTAATACTTCAGATATACATTAGTACATTTGTTGGAATGCTGCCCATTGTTGTTTACTTCTCAGAAAATTTTGTATAGAGGGGAAAAGTTTTTCTAATTTGCATAGAACAACAATGTAATTTTGGAATATTATAATAAACGGGATCTGGCGCCAGTCAAATTTTTTTTTTTTTAAATCAGATTGGCGCCAAAAGAAAAAATAATTAAAAAAATTACATTCTCAATCATGGTGCTAGTTCGACTGGCGCCAAACTCTAATATATATTTTTTGGGATTTTTTTGTTTTGTTTTCTTGGTTTTTTTTTTTTTTTTTTTTTTTTTGAATTGATTGGTTTCTTTTGATTTAGATTGGTTTGATTTATCTTTTAGTTTGATTTTGTTTAATCTTTTAGTTTAGTTTAATCTATTAGTTACTTTGTTATTATCTATACTACAGATAATAACAAAATATATATCAGTTAATATTTTTGTATATAATAGTTTTATACTAAATAATAAAATTTGTTATTATCTGTATTAATGGTTGTCCCCTCCTGCTCCGTCCGGCTGCACCACCTCCTCCCCCACCCCTACCCCCCCAACCCCCTCTCTCTCTCTCTCTTCACAACCTCCTCCTCTCTCGGTGGAGGTGGAGGGTTAGGTGGACTGGTGAGGTTGAGCATCCACAGTGGACATTCCAAACACATCCAAATTATTAGAAATTATATAAATTACGAAAATTTTCACTCAGAGCATTAAAAATTTATAAAATTGTACGCAGAGCACAATGTTTCTAAAAATAGCATATAGAGCATGAAAACGCCCATCCGAAGGGCGTTTTTATTTAAATATTAATTTTTATTGACGTCCGTTTAACCTAAGTAAACGGAAGACGGAAAATTTTTTAAAAAAGCGAAACGCCCATCTGATGGGCGTTTTCCTCTGTACGAATATTCCTCGTTTTCACTGCCATCGGGAAAAAAAAAAAAAAAAAAAGTGAAACGCCCATCTGATGGGCGTTTTCCTCTGTACGAGCCACTTTCACCGCCATAGTGAAGGTTACATGGAGGAAAGTAGCAGGTCTCAACAGCATATAAATATTGAACGGCCTATAAGTTACAACATTATAGTGTAGCTCACGTGGTTGTGCGTTGGGGGGTTATTAAAGGGGATCCTGTGTTCGAATCCAGGGAGTGGAAAAAAAAAAAAAAATTATTTTGTGCGAGGAGGATTTTTTTTGTTGTTGTATGTGCTGTTGGTGTATAGGAAGCTCCATGTTATAGGTTAAATGTTAATGTTCTAACAATAGTAAGAATTAGCACAATGGTTGAATGTGGGGTTGTTAAGTGGAGAGGGATTGGGTTCAGAGCCTAAGCTAGTGTGTACTGTTGAAGTTTTCTTTTGGTTTTTTTTATTTATTACTTTAATTTGTTGCATTGTATCACATATACTGAAGCTACATTAATTAATTCATAATTATTCTATAGGCACTTCAGACTTTTTGGGCTCTTCGGATTTGGACTTGGGACCAACTATTCCTCTTCAGTGACCGGAGACAGGCAAGTGTACCTTGCCCTTTTTTTGTACTTCAGTTACATTATTTAAAATTCTTAAATATTTATTTATGAGTATATAATTGCAAAACCTAGGGCCGCATTCGATACTTCGCGTCCGAATTACATTCGGGTGCCGATGGCCGTTAGCGTCATCGGATATTGAACCTAGATTCGCTCGTCCGACCGCAGATTCGCTCGTGAAAGCGACGTGAAAGCTTAGGTGAAAGGGACGTGAAAGCGACGCAGCGTGCGGGAATATTAATTGATTGGACGGAGGATTGTAGGCAGATTCGAAAAAAATAAAAAAATGTGATGCACTAACCTGTATATAACATTAATGATTGGAAATATTTCCACATTAATGATTGGAAATATTCCCACTTAACGCCGTCCATCCAATCCTCCAAACCGTCAATAGATTTTAAAAAAAATTAATAAAATATCCAAAACGCCCTTTGGATGGGCGTTTTGATGCTTTGTTTGGAAATTTCTTAAAAGTTGTGCTTCCTACGCAATTTAATATACTTTAAATGCTTTGGGTGAAAATTTCGGTATAAATTATAGAAGAGATTGCCCACCTCTTCCTGTTGGTCGGGTCTGCCACATCAGTGGTTCCCGACCCCCTTGCACTTTTTGCTCTTCTGTGCTTGAAAGGCTATGCTCTGGCCCGGTTCAAAGCCCTGCATGAAATTTGCCTTAGCCAACGTCAATGTTTGCTGAGTGGTATCCACCATGTCCGTCCCTTTTATCAACCTGATTGCATCCGCTTCCATCTCCATTCCTCTGTTTAGTGCCGTATCAACTTCTGGTTGCCTTTCCTGGCTAGCATGCCCCATACTAGGCTCCGGTCCTAGCTGCCTCGCCAGCTGTGTGCCCCCTTCCCCTCCTGTCCTACCATTAGAAGATATGATACTCAACCTACTGTTCCCCATGGCACTCCGGGCGTTATCTTGGCCTCCATCTCCGCTGTACGTCTGCCCGCTGACTTGAGCGGTGGTACTTCTGAAACCTCCCTCCCATCCTACACTCCTTAGGAGGATGACCAAAGCAGTTACAATGAAGGCATGTCGGCGGTACCCATTCATATTTAACCTGTTGTTTGAAGACTTTCCCTGATGGTATTTCATACTCCAGCATCATTGGCAGCTCACGGCCCACCTCGATTTCAACGAACACACATGCATATCCCATTTGGATCCTATATGTGGTCGACTCATCTGCTTTAATTGGCTTGCCAATTAAACTGGCCAGTTTCATGATCATGGATATGCTCCAGCAGTTAATTGGTAGCCCTGGGAAATGCACCCAAACAGGGACCGTGTGAAGTACTTTCCGTCCACATTGTGATTCCGGAGTCCAGGCCTTCATGATGTTTAGGCGACCATCGAACATCCACGGACCATCTTGCAGAATTCTATCCATGTCCTCTCTTAGATCGAACCGCACATAGTAAAACATGTTCTCTCTAGAGACAAACTCCATGATGCCTTTAGGTCGCCAAATTCGTGCCGCATATGCTCTAATTTGCCCATAGAAGGGTCTATTCCCCAGTACGTAGAGGATGATCGAGTTGCTCCAATACTCAGTAGTTTCAGCGAGATCTTCTTCCGTAAAGGCAGCTCTGTAACCTGTGTTCACCTTCTTGGGTTGGACGAATCGCATCTGATTTGGGACCACGTTATTTCTTGGTCGGAACATATCAGCATATGAACGTGGGATGGTCGGAGTACCCTCCGGCTGCTTTCCCTTCTCCTCGGCCGTTAGCCTATGTGGAGGTGCACCCCCGTCGTTCGTCTTTCCCCGAAACGGCTGTTAACGTGTCTGTTGGGATGTTCCCCCCGCTAACTGCCTCGCCCCCGTCCGCTGTGGCCTCGAGCGCATCCACGTCGATCGGCTTCACATGTCCTTCCCAGGCGGCCCGTTCCATGCCATGTCTACCCCCCCCCCCCCCCCCCCCCCCCCCCCCCTCGCTTGTCCGGCAGCGGAGTCCTGCATCTCCTGACCACTGTCGTCCACCCACCCCCCTCTTCCCTCCCCTCTTGTAAGGAAGATGGCCGGCCATTATCGGCCGATTGGCCGGGATCCCACGCCCGGCCTCCTGTCGCAAGAGTTAGGGTTTGCTCTACCGACGTCGCCATTTTTATATAGTAGGTATATTTAGTTACTATATATATATATATTAACAAAAAATTGCAAATAAACAAAAAAAATGAATAAATCAAAAATCGAATCGATTTAATTCGGCTCGGATTGATTCGGTTATGGATCAATTCGATTCAGTTTCGATTTTGTTTATTCAATTTCGGTCAAATTCGATTTTTGGTTATAATTCGATTTGATTTGATTTGATTACTGTGAAGATTCGAATACCAAGCTCTGCCCCCACTTGACTGGGTTACTAACCACCCCCTCAAAACATTGTTTACTAAAATATTAAATGAAATACCAAGCTCTGCTTACAACTCAAAACAAACATTGCTTACTAAAATATGTGAAATACCAAACTCTGCTTACAACTCAAAGCATTGTTTAAATTGCTCCCAGCCAAGCCACTACGAAGCACTAATCTATGCCATACATTCAACCCCAAAGCGCTAGTGTCTAAATTTATTACGCAATTCACTAAAAGGTTCCATTTGATGGCATTCTGTGCAGAACTTGGAGCACCAGGTCACCATTGATACAGTTCCAAACGCGAAGAAGCAACATGAAGTTTATGTTGGTACGTCTTTTGCTGAGAAAATTAATGCTCATATATATTGCCACTGTGGTACTCATATATATATTGCTGAGAAAATTAATAATGATTATAATTTCTTCCAAATTTAAATTTTGGATTTGGTCATACTTTTCATATTCAAATACATCTCCAATCAAAAAATAGAATTCTATATATTTGACTCAAAATTCATAAAATTTTAAAATCTACTTCCAAATAAGATTTTACCAAACGGGCCCTAATATTTATACCAATCATATAGAGAGTTGTGACTATAGATAAGGCCAACTCACCTTGTTCTTTTTTGTTTGTACCTAATATGTCCTCGTTAAAAAAAAAAAAAAGTCCTCGTTACCTTTTCCGCAGCCATCTCAAAACTCCGCTTTGGGGGCCACAATTCAGTAGTGGTGTTTGCTCCCTTCAAACCATAGAAGAATTACACAGCACATCACTTTGCAGTTTTTGTTTACAATCCATGCTATTTTAACAATATACAATCAAAGACATTAGATGATGTCAGCTCTTTCCAAGGTAGATAATTTCTCTCTGAGGCTATGGTGTGTGCATATATATATATATATATATTTTTTTCGGCCATTTCTAGTGTCACTATGGTATATATATATATATATATATATATATATATATATATATATATATATATATATATATATATATATATATATATATATATATATATATATATATATATATATATATATATAATTTCTGTGCAATTGTTATCTCATGTAACACGCTGATGTGGATTCCGCAGCAAGACTGGAGAGCAACATAGTCTCTTTAACAATATACAATCTAAGGCTATATAATGCTATCATCATGCACCCATGTGCATGATGATAGCATGGGGGGGGGTGACAAGTAGACACCCTCCCATGAGGTGCCACCCTACCTCCCTTATTCTCTATATATATATATATATATATATATATATATATATATATATATATATATATATATAGCCTTAGATTGTATATTGTTAAAGAGAGTATGTTGCTCTCCAGTCTTGCAGCGTGTTACATGAGATAACAATTGCACAGAGATTTTTCTTTCCAGTGTAGTACATCTCGGAATCATAAGCCCAAAATTCATTGTGTGTGGTCACTGCACTTTGATAGACCAAAATTGCAAGGTTTTTTCTAAGGACACCACAAAAATTGTTTGGGGACAACCTTTACTTGGGGGCAGTCCAAGAAGATAAAAAATTTGTTAGGGGGCACCCAAATTTTGCTAGGGGGCAGCCCAACCCCCAAACCCTTCATTTCTTCTAACACTCTCTCTCCTCAAAAAGAAAAAAAAGAGCTCTCTCCCTCTCCCTCTCCCAAAACCCTAATTTCTTCTTCTCCACCACTCCACTCCCAATTCCTCCACCAAGATTTCTTCCACAACATTCGTAGATTTGAAGAGATGACACGCAAGTCGAAGCAACCGGAATCTAGATACGTTCTTCCCTAATTTCTTCAAGAATTTTGTACATTCTATTCAAAATCCTAGAATATTTTTAATTCTCTAATTTTTTTTGATAAATTAGGTTTAGAATCTCTTTATGGTTCATGAAAAAAAAATTCGAACACAAGAAACCCACATTTTATCTTGAAACCCTAACCCTAGAACACGACAAACTAGCATGTCATTTTTGGCCGTTCGGGTTGAATACAGTAGGACTGCCAGGCCTGTGGCAGTCCTAATGTAAATCAGGACTGCCACAGTCCTGACAGTCCTCTTTCATAAGAGGACTGCCAGGACTGTGGCAGTCCTGATTTACATTAGGAATGCCTCAGGCCTGACAGTCCTTCTGTAATGAGATATGGGGGTGGGCAACTGCATGATTCTCATATGCGGGGGGTAACTGCATGTCCTATTTATGTTTCTATTATTTAAAAACTGTATGTTGTCCTGCAGTCCACCGGCCGCTAACAAAAGAATACGGCCCACCACGTCAAAGCGGAAGAAACGTGCGGGACGTCCTCTCGAGCGTCCGCTAACAATTTTCGAACCGGCGCCCCAAGCTCGGTCTCGAACGCCGCCACCGGCACGTCAAGCTTGGTCGAAGCAACGAGCTCCTACTCCTACGCGTTCTTCCGATGACGACGACAACGATGTGCCAATTGGCCGACTCCTATCACGTCAAGGCGGTTCTGCTCCATCTGAGGAGGCCGGTCCTTCTGAGCTGTCACGCCCCAGAACCAGAATACTGGAGAGCGGGGACGGACATAGCCAGCTACGTATAACGGAATGGAATCCACACCGCTATACGGTCACGGCTGTCTAGATATGTGAGGGTTTCACTACAATCCATCAGTCTCTTAAGGTCATAGATAGCCTATTGTCTCAATCTCAACCAACTAATAATAGTTACAAGATATCAGACCACCAAATACACAATAGTAAGGCGTCCCATACATTATATATTCGGAATGATCATGAAGCTAGTCGTTACAAAATGTGAGGACTAGCAAGAGTTCAGTCGTACATGATCAACCCCCGGGGCTTGTCAATCATGTTACAGCCCGTAGGCAGACAGTAAGTAAGTACAATCGAGCTAACACTTGCTCGTCGGCTAAACGCCTCAAAAGAATAATTTACAATATCACAGTGGGAGAACAAAAGAAACCCACTCGATGCCCTGGTTACGCCTGGTGACCACCATCGGGCTGGAAAGCAGGGAGATCCTTTGGTGCTGCTCCGGTATCTGGCCATACAAAACCAGCTGGGTCAGACCCCAGAAAGAGCAAGTGCCACAAAGGAGGCTTCACTTAAGAACTAAAACCAACAAATCATTAGCATTCAACATGTAAGAAAACAACAATAAATAACGCAGATTGAGGTTTGTGCACTACCAATGCACTTATACCAATCAGAGGAAATGACTAAGTAAAGCATCATGACATAAGATAACTGGAGAATCATGCTAAATAAAATATAGCTGGACAATATATGAAGAAAAGACGGAGATACTATTTCGGAAGCCAGGTTACAATCCTTAAACCAAACAAGGACCGAGATTGTAACCCTTCACCTGAACAGAACTTAGTCTCTGATCATTTATTGCTAAAGGTGACAATCATTAAGGTAAAAAGGAGAGAGTACAATGATAAAAGCGACAATGAAGAGTACAATCATTATAGTAACAATCTGGAGTGACAATAATTCAATCATTCTGGTACAATCTTGCAATCAATCACTTCTAGACAATACTATACTGGACTAGACTCCATCCAATCAATCACGGCCAATCATTGCCTACGACTTTCTACATTAACTAACTAGGGTTATCACAATCCTAGTTACTAGCAAGATGCAATGAGATGCTCCAAGTAGTCACAGGCCCTGCAGCTATCCAGGTTATCCAGGCAATCATTATAGTGACAATTTAGAGAGTACAATGCATTAGAGTGACAATAGAGTTCAATCATTTAAGTGACAATCGTGGGTGCCCCACATAACAGTGGGCTAAAAATGTACCCTACTCATCGGCAGGCTACAAGTCCAAACATTTGCGGCCGGGATAACGGGATCGCCTGTAACTGGGGAACATCTCTTCATGTCTTGTGAATTATACTAGTCATTAACCTTAGTCCATTTCAGTAGGTACTCCTGACCGTGGTACTCAGGAGTCCCCTCCTAGACATGATGCAAGACAGGACTGGATTATTTGTACAAGTACAATCGCCCACGGTGTCCAGGTTACTTATACAGGTCATGTCATGTCAGGTAGCCGTCGCAACAGCTTATCAAGAAAATTCATGTCAGGTTATCATGTCAAGTGTACTAGTCAGGAGTGCGCCACGACGGGCCACTATCATGTCAGGCTCAATTATCATGTCCAAACATATCAAGTAAATTCGTGAATATCAAGTCCATGACAAAAAAAGGCGTAAGGATATAAAATGGACGTTAAATATCTAATAAAATATCAAAATACAGGGCTATAGAAGAGCCATGCGGCTAAGGCACATGCGGCCAGGATGGATCTCATGCGGCTGGGGAGAGAGTCGGGTTCATGCGGCTGGGGAGAGATTCATGCGGGTCGGGGGAACTAAGGACCCATGCTCGCAGGAGAGAGATTCTCATGCGGCTGGAATAAATCGAACTCATGCGGCCAAGAGAAGGGCAAGACACATGCGGTCAGCAGAAAGGGTACTCATGCGGCTGGCGGGGATGGGTCCATGCGGCCGGCTGACCAATCAGGTACATGCGGCTAGGATGGAGCAACCCATGCGGCTGCGGGGGAAAGGGTGCCATACGCGGCCACAGATAGACAGAGTCCATGCGGCTGCAGGGCAAGGGGGTGCATGCGGCTGAGTGGGGAAAAGTCCATGCGGCCAAGAATGAAACTCAGCCTATGTGGCTATGAGTCTCATGCGGCCAAGAATGAAACTCAGCCTATGCGGCTACGAGTCTCATGCGGCCAAGAATGAAACTCAGCCTATGCGGCTACGAGTCTCATGCGGCCAAGAATGAAACTCAGCCTATGCGGCTACGAGTCTCATGCGGCTGGATCACTTGCCGCATGAATTGCCATGCGGTCAAGTCGAGGCAAGAGTGCATGCGGTTGGAACTGACTTGCCGCATGAATGTTCATGCGGTCAAGTGCTACTATGCGGCTCGGGACTGTGCTTCTTCTCCAAATTTCCGAGGAGAAGTACACCATAAGCCATGGCTTCCAAGTTGCATAACTCTATCATCCGGAGCCCAAATCCGAACTTTCATAGGTCAAAATAGGGCAGAACGAAATGCTCTACAACATGGAACCATCAGAACTTAGAAATAACAAGACTAAGTAGATCAAAACCCAAGAAATCCGAAAATAAAGTAAACTTAGATCTACAAGAATCTAGCCATGGAAAGTAAAAATGCCAAGTACTAAAGTAAGTTAAAATGCTGTAAGGAAGAGAATGAAGCAATAAAATTGGAGTTCCTCCATAAAGCAAGTTGCACTTGCCTAGCTCTCTCTCTCTTGGTAGGTGCAGGAGTTAATGGTGGAGAAGAAGAAGAAATTAATGAAGAGAGAGAAGGAGAAAGGGTAATAAATACTATGGGTGGTGGTAGATAGGGGGTTCACCCCTTGGTTCTTGATGAACCAAGGCAACCAAGCCTAGCCGAACCAAACCAACCCCAGGAATAAACCAAGCCAAGATAAACCAAGGTGAACCAAGTCAAGGCCAATAAACTCTCTCTCTCTCTCTAGCTATTTAAACCAAATGAATCATGAAATAAACCAAGCCTCACTAATCCAAAAATAACCAATGAACCATTAAAACCATTTAAACTATCAATGCCAATAAAACCAAGCCAGTGCAAAATAAACCAAGATAACTAATCATGACTAAATAAAATATGGGTCCAAAATACGTATACGTACACTAAATACGTATCACGAATTTGGGACATTACAGAGCCGCCTGTCCGTCCGCCCGGTTGCTCAATGTTGGTTTTTTTAGAAACACATTGCGTATGAAATATGGAAGAACCCGGTATGTACATGACGTTTGTAAGCTACCAGTTTAGTATACTGTATATATGTATTTCATAATTGTTATGTTTTTCTGTTATTCGATATACAGAGGACATATCGTATCCTTAGGGCTGTGAGTCACGGGAAGAAAACTGTGTCCTGGCAGTTTACAAGCTTATCGGAGGCCGTCCAGAACAAAATCATACCGAGCGGCTTGCACAATTTGGCACAAAATGCCTATCGGACAATGGATAGTGCCCTTATATCTACGTTTGTGGAGAGATGGCACCCGGAGACCAACACATTCATCTTCCAGCAGGGAAGATGACCATTACACTAGACGACGTCTACCAGATACTAGAGCTGCCAGTGACCGAGCGCGTCATGACCAAAGAACATTACACCAATGAGAAATCCATGAAATGGTACGAGAAGATCGTCAACTTTGTCTCAAGTCACCTTGGACTTTAGGCTACCAGTTTTACAACTCTGCCAGGCTTCAAGAAGTCATACGGAATTCCTCTATCATTTTTGGTGGACCACTTCATGGATATGGAGGTGGATGACGATGACGAGGATACGGTCGACGCGGTGGCCCGTGCGTATATGCTGTTCGTCCTAGGAACGGTCGACATTCCGGACAAGTCCGGAACATCGATACATGCTAGGTACATGCTCAATTTATCTGAAGTGGATGAATTCATTGATATATCGTGGGGAAGTGGTATCCTAGCCAATCTTTACCGCTAGCTCGACATCGCATCCCGTGTCGGGACTAAGACAATGGCCGGCTGTCAGACTCTGCTACATGTAAAAGAACTTCTATTCTATGTTATTCTTGTATACTTCATTTTGTTGTTTATTTTTTGACTATTCATTTATAAATTGAATAGGCATGAATATACGAGTACTTTTCGATGCTCAGACGGGGTGACACTACTAAAATAAGCCAAATTAGCGACGTCCAGATACGTCGCTAATTAAGAAAAATACGTCGCTAAAATTGGCAAATACTGGCTTCAATTCGTGAAGTACTAGACAATTTGGTGCCAGAAGATGTACTAAATTTTGATTTACTTTTTCATGTTAATTTTATTTTGTTGTTAACTGTTTTCTTACAAAATTTTTGGATTCCATACCGGGATTTACGTGAGCAGAATCGTGAGGTCCAACCAGTTTCTTTATTTCATGGCATGATCACATGCTATGATATCACGGAGCCGTATATACCCGATAGAGTACTTCGTCAGTTTGGCTTTGTGCAAACTGTGCCGAAGCGCACACTACAATTGTTGGAGCCTTCGTGCGGAACCCAACCTTTAAATTACAAACCGACGGATTTTGACTGGGTGACCGACTTTTACTCCGAGTGGCAACGACATGTACTTCGGGAATCTGAAAGACGACCGGTCACCCAGATGGCCGACTGCAGCAAGGACTACATGCCGTACTTCCTGGGGATCGGACATCCTAAGTTGTCGAACCCTACAAACCCGGGTCCCGTGGCCGTCGGAGCAATTGGAGCTCTTCCTTCTAAAAATGTCTTGTATGCTGGGTTGGTGAGGATGGTGAGTTTCGTATTTGTAATAAGACTAAAATTTTTATGTTTGTAGACTTAATTCATTTATACTTTCATTTTCAGTCTCAAAAGGTAAAGGAATTGGCCCAGACACTCCAGAGAGGTTGCCAAAGTGACACTAGTGTCGCGATCGCCAACGAGCTTGATCGCATCGACGACGTGGTCGAGTTCTCCTTCATGAACAATAGGGAGTCTCGTTCAAAGGCCCGGCATGATCACATATAGTTGGATCTGGATATTTTTCTTGTTTGAAACTTAAGTTGGATGTGGAATGATATGTATTTTGAAGTTGAAGTACTAGACAAGTTGGATATTTTGAAGTTGGACTTATGTTGGATATTTTGAAGTTGGACTTATGTTGGATATTCGTGATATGTAGTTAGACTTATGTTGTTGTTTTCAAGTTGGATAGTTTGTCTGAAGTGTGCTTATGTTGACACTTAATTTGAAGTACTTATTTTGAAGTACTAGACAAGTTGACACTTATGTTGTTGGATATTTATGTTCTTGTGTTGTTATTTTGAAGTACTAGACTTATGTTGTTATTTTCAAGTACTTATTTTGAGGTCACAGAGTTCTAGTATCAAGACTGCCACCCCTGGCAGTCCTACACTGAAGTTGGACTGCCAGGGTGCTTGCAGTCCTAATTAAAATTTGCTGTTACAGCAAGTTTGAAATAGGACTGCCAGCACCCTGGCAGTCCTACTTGAGTGGAGGACTGCCAGGAGGTGGCAGTCCTGATTATAAAACTCTGTGATGAGCTCCTCAAACTGAAACTCTGTCACAGAGTTTTATAAGTAACTCTGTGATGAGCTCCTCAAACTGAAACTCTGTCACAGAGTTTTATAAGTAGGACTGCCAGGGTGCTGGCAGTCCTACACTAAAGTTGGACTGCCAGGGTGCTGGCAGTCCTATTTTAAACTTGCTGTAACAGCAAGTTTTAATTAGGACTGCCAGGGTGCTGACAGTCCTCCTTCAGTGTAGGACTGCCAGGGGGTGGCAGTCCTACACTCAAGTAGTCTGTAATGAGCTCCTCAAAATGAAACTCTGTCACAGAGTTTTATAAATAGGACTGCCACCCCCCTGGCAGTCCTATACTCAAGTAGGACTGCCAGCACCCTGGCAGTCCTACTTTAGTGCAGGACTGCCAGGGGGGTGGCAGTCCTACTTATGAAACTCTGTGACAGTGTTTCTCAAACTGAAACTCTGTCCCAGAGACTTATAAATAGGACTGCCACCCCCTTGGCAGTCCTACAATGAAGAAGGACTGCCAGCACCCTGGCAGTCCTAATTCAAACTTGTTGTTACAGAAAGTTTCAATTAGGACTGCCAGGGTGCTAGCAATCCTTCTTTATTGTAGGACTGCCAGGGTGGTGGCAGTCCTGATACTGGATCAGATAATTTAACAAATTGGTATATTTTGCCGCACATACTTGCACACAGGTAGACATATAACACAGATAACACACAGATAAACACATATAACACAGATAACACACACGTAAACACATATAACACAGATAGCACTCAGGTAGACACATATAACACAGATAGCACACAGTAAACACATATAACACAAAATTTACTCCATATAGATTAGTGGACTTCATATTTCTCTGTATACAAAAGTGGTCCTCCATATACAAAATATCAAACTGTAAATATATCCATACTTAGTCGATTTCGACGTCGTAGTGGTCAGCAGGTAAGTCTCTTGGCGCCTCAAACTTCAACATCTTCTTACAATGGTTGATCTGATGAACGAAAGGTGTGGTCCAAGCGATGGCTTCGACCAATGCTCTTTTGTACCAAACTGTTGAAGGTGGAGGAATTGGAGAATGAGCGATCATCTTTAGTATAACGAAGTGATCCCCGATCAGACCTATAGTACATAGGTTAGAATACCCGTGGTCCGTCGGAGGAGCGCACATCAGAAAGAATGTATTGCTAATATCCGACGAGATAAGTACAACAGGTATCATGTACCTATTAGCAAATAAATAGCCGGCAGACGGGACTGGCATGTAGTGGTCTTTCCCGGTAATACTGTCTGTGTAAGGGATACTTAACAACAAACTTGCAACCGTTTCTTCGCTTAGGATGCGGGAGTAGAATGGAAGACGAGTCTCTAACTCCTCGTACAGCTCCTGCCTCACCCGTCTCCATCCGTCTTTGTCATCATAACCAAGATGCATTACAAGCACATGAAATTCGCAATGGCCATCACCGGGGACATCGACAATAGACCAAATGTTACTGCGAAGCTCGGGTTGAAATTTGTCAATATACAAACTCGTTGTTTGGCTTGCAACAGTATCTTCTCTTGGGAGGTCCATTTTTTCTATTTTTCGGCGAACGACAAGCTTGCCCTTCCGTGCAGGCAGAGATTGCTGTAAGCTTCATTCAACATGCTCAAAGGACGATGGATCTCTCTTAGTTGACTCCAGCCTTCTCTTCTGTGAACTAGTCAATCTTGTTTGAGGCCTGCCTTTAGCATTGGAAACAACGGACGGCTCATTCATTCTAGTAGTCACCGGACATACAATTTCTTGGATTTTAAGCTCAATGGACATCCGTTCCGCTCCTACTGAGGCACACCACCTTGCGTGGAGAAGTTTCACTTGTGGCAAAGAGAAGAAATCATCGTCCGTCTTCACCAGGGGCATCATAGACAACTGCCTCCAACGTTGATCGACAGTATCTACTGGAATAGGAATGGATTCATGGCGATATTCATTAATCTGATGTGCACAAGGGAGGCCTAGTGTATGTCGATATACACACCCGCAAACCTCGGGATCAAATCCGACAAATTTTGACCTTTTAATCTCATCAACTATTAATGCCAACGCCTTGTGAGATACCACGTGCATTAAAGCATCTAAGATTACTTCCTTTCTATGCTCATGCTTGACTATATTCGAACTCATCTGAAATGATGCCTTAATTCCATTCACCGTCCGGTCTACTGATAAATGTATAGCTTGCCAAACAGAGACAAAGTTGCCGAGAGATGATTTTAGGTGTCTCTTCAATAAAGAGTGTGCTCCTTCGACACGGTTGGTAGTTGTCGTACCGTAATGCTTTACCACATTCGACCATGCTAAGACGAATTGTTCTTTGTGCGGTTCAAGCCATGTATCTTTGATGTAAGAAATGCATGTCGGCTCCCTCGTCTCCCACTTTTGCTTGAACAAGTACCATGCGGCGTCGTAACTGGCAATCGTAGGGGCTCGCCACACACAATTCCAATCATTATAGAATTCGTCAAAAAATTGTATGTCAATTTTACCATCCTCCTTCCGAAACTTCAACTTATGTTGGGCTTGAATATTACGATTGACATGCCAAGTGCATAGCAATTTATCCGCTTGAGAAAAAATAATACGAATAGCATTAATTAGGGCATACTTTCTGTCGGTAACAAAAACTGACGACTCTGTATGACCCGTGTAAAGTGTTTTCAGTTTCTCCAACGCCCATGTGTAGTCTTCAAGTTTCTCACTCTACATGAAGCAAAATGCCAATAAAAATATTTTCCAAGTAGAGGTGAACCCGACAACATAAAAAAGAGGCAACTTGAACTTATTGGTCTTGTACGTGCAATCAAGGACTAACACGTCGGCAAAAGACCTGGCCAAACTTGTGCAATCGGGATGAGCCCAAAAGATTGAAATTACTTCATTACTCTGGGGATGTCTTCTATGGAACTCAACATAATAATTATCGGCAAGCAACTTGAGCACTTCTTGCATCGCCATTCTTGATTTCGTCCGGACAGCGTTTGAAAAAGATAGGACGTTGTATATTGACTTCATTGTAGACTTGTTCTTCTCATCTTCATGTCGTATGACGGAATATATTTGTCTCGATACAACTCCAGAGGTGGACAAGTCTTCGACTATCTTCTTCTCTGTATTGTTCAACCGTCCGACATACGGATGACCGAATAGTGTCTCGGCAATCTCATGGTTGTGGGTTCCATTCTTCACTTCTACTGTCCATTTCCCTTCTTCTTCGTTTCTAATATGTATCGTGAATGGACAACCACATTTTCTCATTCCAACATTTTTTTTGGAACTTTACTTTGGATAACTGTATTTTTCTTGTGCGTTCTGAACACACCACCTCTTTCACAGCCAACAACCACAGTTTGTCGTCCCGGACGATTTCGGGCCGATCTGGATATCACTAGAACTATGTTGTTTTTCCGTCCAACTTCTCGACACCAATGTACCGCACCCTCGCTTGATTCAAAACAAAGATCGGTCCAGAATAAATAAACTACATTGACTGTAGTTGGAGCCGGTACCGTAAAATCGGAAGATCTCAAGTCCTACAATAGAACTTATAAGTTAGTACAATTAGAGAACATCATAAAGCAAATAGGTTTCATAGATTAGGACTGCCAGAGAGGTGGCAGTCTTTCACAATAAGTTGGACTGCCAGGCCCCTGACAGTCCTACATATGTGTAGGACTGCAGGCCCCTGGCAGTCCAACTTATTGCGAAGGACTGTCACCTCTCTGGCAGTCCTAATCTATGATCTGGACTGCTAGAGAGGTGTCAGTCCTCTGTGTCACAACGCGAATTTTTACCCGTTGAAAAGTTAAAATTTAGTTACCAAGAGGGCTTCCGATGCATCAAAGTGTTCTTCGGACGTGGCGGAAAGAGAGTATACAACATTTGATGATCCCGGTTGTTCCATGTTCAATATTTTTCTACATTAAACACATAATTCAACTTTTATATGTGAAATTCATGTTTAAAACATTAAACATATATTAATTCGATGACTTATCAATAAATGGGAGAAGTCAATGACCTAGAGTTGAGGGAGAGAAAAATTTGAAAAAAATGTAGGTTGGGGAAAAACTTGGGGTTAAATTTTTTGACCTAGAGTTGAGGGAGAGAAGAAAAGAATTGAGGGAGAAAAGAAAAGAGCAGAGGGAGAGAGAAAAAGAAAACAAAAGTTGGTATTTATACCTTTGCTTGGGCTAGCCCCAAGTAAAAAAAATTGATGGCAAACTTATAATATTTTGAAACTTTTTTGGACTAGCCCCTAGCAAAAAAGGGTAGTGTCCTTAGAAAAAACCAATTGCAGCTATCAAAAAAATTCAACAGATCCATGTCTAATATGGTTTGCCCTAGGAATAAATAAAGTAGGTACGATAAAATTCTGAATCTTGCTATGGTTCTTTGTGACACAAGGATTGCACTTCACATTTCAGATAATTGTTTCTGCACTGCATTTTTTTCAAGCTACTTTGATATGGTAAGGAAGTAGTCTGCTCTAGGCGTAACCATGTTCCAAACTACTTATTTTCATATTTAAATAAAATATATTATGTCCAGTGTGTAGCTTATATGGAAATCAGCACGGGCAGCAGGCATGGCCGGCTGGGTTCGAGCCCCACAGCCGTAAGGACGTGTATGTATGTGTGGGTTATAATAAATTTTAAAAAGAAAAAGAAAAAACAAATACAACATATTATAACATAATATGTATCTAATACAAAAAATTAAATTATTTACTGCACATTGTCACGTCCAAAAGTTTGCGTCCCACCGAGACGAATATGTGTAATCCTTCACGGACCGAGGTTATGCGGGAAGCTTTTAGAACTTTTTAGAATATGAGAAAATTATCTAAAAGATGTCGAAACTCTCTAGAATATAGCGGAATCCTATGGAAGGCCCAAAATCTTTCTAGAAGGTACATGATCTTTCTGGATAGACTAGAAGCTTATTTGTAATTATCTAGATTTAGAATAATCTCGAAAATATTTTATTTTCAAAGGTTTCTCGTAAGCCCTATGTGCACTAGAGAGGCTCTTGCTCCTCACCACCCAAAGTTGTAATCTCTTTCTAGTATAGTAAAATTTTCGTACTTCCAATATCTCTCTCTCTTTTGTTCCATATTGTTCTCAATATCGTCTTAGCAATCTAGCTAAGCGTTCTGAAAAGGTTGACACTGGTCTTCGAGTAGGAAGCTTGTGCATAGCAGGAATTAAAGTGTAGCTTAAAATACTAAGTCTGTAATAAATGATATCATAGCGAAGGCCGGTTTGTGCCATGTTGACATCTGAGAACGTCCAGAAGGGATCCGCGTCGTCTAAGGAGGGGCACACCAAGACCCACAAGAAGGACAAGAGCAAGGAGTATACGGTGGAGCGTAGTCTTGTCGATCTTGACGAGCGCATTGAGGTCTTGGAGACGGGTTCGAGGAACATGGAGATGCGCATGGGCTCCGTGGAGCAAAGCAACACGAGGCTAGAGGAGTTCTACGATTGATTGGAGAATGACGTCGCTTCGTCCATGGCAATCTAATTTCGAAAGCAATTCCAAGAGATGTGATCCGCAGTTGAGGATGAGCTCAAGGGACACCGTGCGGAGATTGATGACTCGTGTAGGAAGGTCCAATGTTACGAGAAGCTAAAGATCGTTGTCGAGAGTTGCAGAGAACTCAAGACCAAAGTTGTCATCTTAAGTAAGGCCGTTGTGAACTGTGTACCTTCGAGTAGGGAGGCACCAAGGAGACGAAAGATCCCCGAGCCAAAATCTTTCAACGGGGAACGGGATGCCAAAGGAGTTAAGAACTTGTGGAATGTGGAGCGATACTTCAAGACGTTGCATATCAATGATGACACTGAGAAGGTGGATGTTGCTTCACTCTATTTCACCAATGACGCTATGTTGTGGTGCGTCGAAGGTGCATGAAAGCCGAGAAGGGTTTGTGTCGATAAAGACTTAAGAGAATCTAAAGAAGGAGATCAAGTCTCAGTTCTATCCGGAGAATGTGGAGTTTGCAGCGAGACGGAGCTTACGACAACTCGAGCATACCGTTGCGGTCAAGTAGTATATTGCAGAGTATACACGCTTGATGCTCGTAATATCTAGCATGGGTGAGGAGAAACGCTTATTCTTCTTCCTCGATGGACTCAATTCGTGGACGGCCCAAGAATTGCAGTGATAGAGGGTGCAACACTTGAACATCGTTGTGGCAGCAACTGAGAGGCTCGTCGAGTACATGTGGGATGACAACGATGCTAAATCCAAGCCAAAGCCCACTAAGCGGAATGGTGGGGGATAGCAGGAGAGATCTCCTAAGGAGGGTCCGTCCGAGGGAAAGAAGCACGAAAAGGCCCACTCCGAGCAAGTAGTTTCGTGCTTCATATGTGGAGAGAATCACTTTGCTCGGAATTGTCTAATGAGGGACATGCGTGTCAACGTAGTGCGGACCGAGGAGGTGGAGGATGAAGAGCGCAAAGTGGGAGCGCACATGGGAGTGTTGCGCTTGCTCAATGCCGTCAAGACCAAGTCCGTTGTGTCAAAGACTCCGAGCAAGGAGCTAATGTACGTTGACGTGAGGATCAATGGCATGAGCACAAGGACGTTGGTTGACACGGGCACCGGTCATAACTTCATCACGGACGCAGAGGTCCATCGCTTGGATCTAGCCTTGGAGAAAGATTCGAGTCAGATGAAGAAGGTCAATGCATAGGTGCGCCCAATGCAGGGGGTAGCCAAAGGGGTTCGTATAGCAGTGGAAAATTGGTCGAACGTTACCAATTTTACCTCTACATCGCTAGATGACTTCAAGATGATACTGGACATGGATTTTCTTATCGCGGCGTAGGCGATTCCAATGCCACATTTAAGAGTCGTCGACTTCATGGAGGAAGGATCATTGTGCATGGTGAAAGCTGCAGGAGGTAAGCCTACGAAGGAAAAAAAAGCTATCTCCGCTATTCAACTTAAAAAGGGTGGCCAAAGGGAGACAACATACCTAGCGGTGCTCGAGAGAAATGAGAGCTTCGAGGAGGAAGGCCTTCCATGCGAGACAAATGTGTTGCAAAGGAGTGTCCCGATGAGTCACTTCCGGAGAGGGAAGTGAATCGTGCTACCAAGCTGGGCACGAGTGCGGAGAAACACGTCGTGGACTGCGCAGAGGCAGAGGCGACGAAGTGTAGTGGCTCACGCAAGGAGTAGCTCAAATTCGTGGGGGACATTCGGGTTGACAGAGTTGCATTGGGAGTCGCATGCACGGAGATGTGGAGAACCATGTGCAGTTACGCAATAAGGTGGGTCGACGACTCGACAATCCGTACGAGTCCATTTTTGTGCGGAGGAGGGCACGGACCAGGTTCAGAGTTGGTGTGACAAACCAGTTTACTTTCAATCTTGAGGAGAAGATAGACAAGTCTGAAAATCCTACACGAGACACACGAAAGAAGGGAAGATGCGCATCGACCATGCCTACGAGAGTGGACGTCGTAGCTCAGTGCAAAGTAAGAGAGCTGACCTTTGCTCCCCCACAATGTTCACTTTGAAACAAGCCAGAATGAATACTTCAGTGCAAAGTAAGAGAGCTGACTAAATATGACTTCAAAACCAAGAATCCATGTTTTCACAAATTATACACTCAAGATACATGGTAGGTCAAGGTATGGCCAACACCATCCCAAGTTATCACAGTAACTAAATAGATAAGATAAATAAATTGAGGAATGTAAACAAGCAAGGAATTTTATCTCACGAGTATAACATCAGCACCAGTCAAGGGACATAAATTATACCGATGCTTCCTTAAACTGTACTTGCATATGCATTCATGTTTTACAATTAAAATCTGAAAGTAACTTAAAGAACAGATGCACTCATGAGAACAGTAGTGCTGCGAGATTCTCTGCTAAATGTGTCATGCCTCTCCTGATAAGTATAATTCAATATTTCCGCTTCCTTATCTTAAAGCTGGAGAAGCGGATGACATCATCATCTGCTTTGAGCCTGGACTCTAGAACACCCATGGATTCAGGCTTGGTAAAATAGGTGAAGAGGAGGTAAATACCATCCAAATAGTTGTTCGTCTCCCCAGCCTTGTTCTTCTTCTTTATGGCATATGCAAGTGGAATGACTCCTCGGTTAAATACCTCCACATACATGCCACCTCCAGCAACAAGCAACTGTCAGAAGACCAATCAACAACAATAATAAGCTGCTCTTCACAACATCTATGTTGATCATATAAATGGACTTTAGAACAAGGTTTGCAGTATCGGTATTGGAATCGATATTGGATCATTCCTATGAGTATCGGCATCGGCGAATCGGAGTATCGGATTTTTTGGTATCGGAAAACAAATAAGTATTAATATATTATTAAAAAAAATTTGAAAAAATATTTTATACATTTAGGCATAAATTTGAGTATTTCCAATGTTATTTCTTAGTAATTTTGAAATTAAAGGAAATAGTAGTCACCCTTACTTATTGGTTTACATGCAATAGATAAAATTTCTTCTTTTACATGTTTTTACAACTTTATTATGCTTCAAATATTTGTTGATTTATCTTTTTCGTTAAATTTTCTTTGCCGAATTGACCGGAAAAGAGACCCCCAGTATCGGGTATCGGTCGGTATCTGATCGGGACATGTCAAACCGTATCAGTATTGGCCGTATCGGATCGGTATCAGCCGATACTGTAAACTATGCTTTAGAAGTAAGTGTTGATGATATCCCAAGATAAGGGTTTCTTTGAATGATGTGAAGTAAAAGAAGTACAATACAAGGTTACAAATTTGAGATTTGACCGTCTATTTGTCCATTTAAGTACTTCAAGGGTTTGAGTGCATTTCAAACACTTTGTGTTAGATTGCCAAGTTACTTCAAAAAGTCCTAGGTAACCTGCACAGCCATCCTACTCAAGTGTTGGTCAGTCAGTGGCAAACAAGCACAAGTACTTCATGTCACAAGTACTTGAGGTCACGATTCGAAGTGCACAACAAATAATTGAATGGGCAAACATACAAACCCTAGAACTTAAGCCCGGTGACAGCTAACTAGATTCATTTCATTCAAATTGTTGAAGGTTTCAACAAGATTAATTCAAACTGGCATTTATAGTGTACTATGTTTGCCATATATGTAAGCGTAAGCACTTAGATAATAGTTGAAGGACAGCTTAAAATGCTGTAGTTATTAAATTGAGGTCTAAAGAAAGCACCTATCCAGTATTCTGTGTTCAGTTCACTGTAATTGTGCAACATTAACTCAGCCATTATATGAAACAAGAAAGTATCCCAGAACCTGTAATATGGGAGGAACCAAGGATGGGCCATAAAAGAAATAGACCATCTTTGTTACATTAAAGGGCATCCCGACCTTCAGTTACATCCCAGATCTCTGAGTAGCTGCATGAATCAGTTTCTTTTAGCTCAACATAGGGCAATCTCCTTAATTTCAGGAATCAAATATTGGCCTTATTAGGGAAATGTTTAGGGAGAGCCTTGACAAAATCTGAGCTTCTCTGGGTCAAGCAAATTGTTTAGATAATAGGGTTCATAGTCATATGGAAGGCAGTGGTAGCAACTCAGTATAGAGTTCGTAGTTGTCAGATAATGTATGGAATATAAAATTCAAAAAGATTTGGTGATAAATAATTGGGTCTTGTTAACTTGGCTTGTGTGCAGTAGTTGATGTTCAAAGTGTGTGTTTGGGATTGTTCAACACAAAAGAGAAAAGGGGCTGGACCCGGGGAGAGTTGAGATTCATAAGTTTATCGCAGGCAGCGGTGCCATTAATAAGTATTTTCCCCCCAAACTTGAGAGAATTGGAAGCAGGGAAGCAGTAAGAATGAGCACAAAAATAAATAAATAAATAAATAGCAACCTCTTCGTATCTTTGGGTGAGGGAGAGGCGTTCATCTTCGGTCATGTCGGGGCGGAGCACTGCCATAGTCTCGTACTGGCGGAGGCCAGGCGGGCACTGGGGCTCCTCCTTGTCCTCCGATGCGGCAGTGGCGGCGGCGGCGGAGGGACCGTCTCCACCCAACCCTAACCCTATCCCGCTCAAATCCTCCTCCTCCTCCTCCTCCACGCCATCTCCTCCTCCTCTACTCCTCCGCTCGAAGAAGGAACCCCCGGAAAGGTCTAGGGTCAGGGCTCTGACGGAACTACTTCTTCTTCTTCTTCTGGTTGCTGCTTTTGTTGTAGAAGGAACACAGATACGAAGGGGAGACCTCTGAAAGGAGGATGAGAGTAAGGAATTGTGAGAAGAGTAGCAAGAGACCACAGGCGTTATTAATGCAATGGAAGCCGCCATGGTTTCTCGCTCGATCTCTATTAACCCAATGTAAGGAAACGAACGGATACGAATGCGGTAGAGATGGTGATAAGGAAGAATGGGTGGGTACGAGTATGAGTGAGCTATAAACGGAAAGAGTTCAAGTAAAAAAACTTTTTAGGGGCACCTCCATATTTACTAAGGGACAACCCAAAATTTTTTTAAAAAAATTACAAATTTGCCATTGGGTTTTTTTACTAGGGGGCAACCCAAAAACACTATATAAGCCAACTTGATTTTAGATTTCATCTCTCTCTTTCTTCCTCCCTCTACTACTTCTCTTCCTCCACTCTTTTTTTCTCCTCCTCATATAAACCTATAATTAACCCTAGCTAGGTGAAATTGTCCCCCAACCTAAAATTTTTGGTAGAATACAGTGTCAATCACTTCTCCCATTAATTTGTAAGTCGTCGAATTTATTTTTGTGTAATATTTTAAGTTTTAACCTAAATTTTACATATAAAAGTTGAATTTTGTGTTTAATGTAGAAAAAAATAGAAAATGGAACAACCCGGACCATCAAATGCTGGATACTCTCCTCCCACAACTTCCGAAGAACACTTTGACGCATCGGAAACCCTCGTGGTAACTACACTTGAACTTTACTTCGGGTCAAAAATTGGACTTTGACACAGAGGACTGCCACAAATGCGGCAGTCCCTCACATATATAGGACTGCCAGAGATGTGGCAGTCCTATATATGTGAAGGACTGCCACATTTGTGGCAGTCCTATAAATATGAAGGACTGTCACATTTGTGGCAGTCCTCTGTGTCCAAGAAAATATGACAAGGAAATATGAAAATTTCAATTAAGACAAGAGGATAAATGTGTGACAAACAACAGAGAATATGTAAAACATCAAAGAGAACACCTAGTAATCAAGCATGTTCCTTCCAAATCTCAACTTGTGACCAAGTACAGACTCCTCTATAAATAATAATACGCTTTATGTAGTTGTTTAGTTTTGACTTTTAACTTCTATTGTAGGACTTGCGATCTTCCGAAGTTGCGGTACATGCTCCAATTGCAATCGATGTAGGACATTTATTTTGGACCGAACGAGGCCTTAATTCATAGTAAATGGATTATCCTAAAAAATTTATCCCATCCCCCACCACTTATATAACCGGTCTCATTTCATTCATCCAATTATCTCATTTAATCCTATCATTTATTCATCATACAACCACCCAAACCAACCACAAACACACACATGGCTTCAAAAATGCACATCAACGCCCTTAAAGGACGTTTCTATCACATTTAATTTAATACAAAATTGAAACGGTTTTGTGAAGAGAACCAAACAATTAAACGCTATTAATCCGATATTAGTATAGAAACGTCCTTTTAAATGACGTTTTTGACACAAAGTTATAAAACGTTATAAAATGATTCTTTTGCCCATATCGCAGCCTTCTCTTCCAATATTTTAAATTTTATCATGTTGTCCGCCTTCATGGCTTTTAGCCTTTATGTCGTTTATATGCGTAGTCTCTTCTCGCTTTCTCTTATTTACTCATGTTTGAAAATTGTAAGAAAAAATAAAACAAAAAATCGACGGCTATGTTTTTTATGCATGAGTTGATGACGACATATTTTTGAAACACAAAAAAAAAAAATAGTCTAGATGCGTCAAAAAATTGGAAGGGAGATAGTTGATGACAACATGCATTTTATGCATACGTTGAGTTGATGAACACATATGTTTTGTACAATTTTATGCCAAATGTAATAAGAATATTTTTGTAACTATTGAATTTTTATTAATATTATTTTCAATCAAAATATCCAATCCAAACAAGAGTTATTAAACACATCTCACTTAACTCTTCCTCCCCCAATCCAAACAACTTTATATGTATTGACTCATCTTTCCCTCACTTGACTTTTATTCACTTTATCCCATTTAACTCTGTTATTTTTTTTTCTCTCAATCCAAAACAAAATTTGTAACGTGAGTTGAGGGTTAAAACATTTATACCCATGTCTCATGCACCATACTAACATCTTTTGCAACATCAGCATATGAAGTTATGATAGGACAACACCAAATGTAAAATTTTCAGGACATGTAAATGCACCAAAATAATTTTTTTAGTCAGTTTATTTGTTAGTTCTACACACGATATAGAGAAAGATTTTTTTTTTCCTTTTATATTATTTACTTTTTTTGTAAAATGTTCAGAGGGTAAATATATAAAATTTATAATTAATAGTACTTATGTGAATCAAATGATAGAGATTTTTTCATTCATTTGTAAACAAAAAAATGATAGTAGAAATGTGAAGTTAATTATTTGGTCCCGCTTCAAGAATAGAAAGAAGTTTAATTTATTTATATGGCAAATATATGTGCTAAATTCTAACAAAATGGATTTGAACCATGCAAGGATTGGGCTATGTATAATTGGGCTTGGAATACTGGGGTATGTATAATTGGGCTTGGAATTATTAATCTCTTAATTAATGTGTTATTTCTTTTCAGACTTGTACATAGAAACCCAATCCATCTTTCTTTCTTTCTTTTTTAGACTTGTATATAGAATAAATTACTATAATGCAATCAATTACAAAAATTATTCCATAATGTCTCACTAGCAAAATTACTTGTAATATACCCATCTAAAATATATTTTCCGAAATATTTGCTAATATTAGTTGCTATATAATATATACTATTACCATATATTTTAGACTAAGATGGACTAGTTTGAATTTTAGGAATTTAAAACTTAAAAATTCTACCTAGATAAACTTAAAAGTTATGCTATATATAAAGGTTTTTTTTAGGGGCACCTCCACATTTACTAAGGGGCAACCCAAAATTTTTTTGAAAAAATTACAAGTTTGCCATTGGGTTGTTTTACTAGGGGGGCAGCCCAAAAAACACTATATAAGCCAACTTGATTTTAGATTTCATCTCTCTCTTTCTTCCTCCCTCTACTACTTCTCTTCCTCCACTCTTTTTTTCTCCTCCTCATATAAACCTATAATTAACCCTAGCTAGGTGAAATTGTCCCCCAACCTAAATTTTTTGGTAGAATACAGTGTCAATCACTTCTCCCATTAATTTGTAAGTCGTCGAATTTATTTTTGTGTAATATTTTAAGTTTTAACCTAAATTTTACATATAAAAGTTGAATTTTGTGTTTAATGTAGAAAAAAATAGAAAATGGAACAACCCGGACCATCAAATGCTGGATACTCTCCTCCCACAACTTCCGAAGAACACTTTGACGCATCGGAAACCCTCGTGGTAACTACACTTGAACTTTACTTCGGGTCAAAAATTGGACTTTGACACAGAGGACTGCCACAAATGCGACAGTCCCTCACATATATAGGACTGCCAGAGATGTGGCAGTCATATATATGTGAAAGACTGCCACATTTGTGGCAGTCCTATAAATATGAAGGACTGTCACATTTGTGGCAGTCCTCTGTGTCCAAGGAAATATGACAAGGAAATATGAAAATTTCAATTAAGACAAGAGGATAAATGTGTGACAAACAACAGAGAATATGTAAAACATCAAAGAGAACACCTAGTAATCAAGCATGTTCCTTCCAAATCTCAACTTGTGACCAAGTACAGACTCCTCTATAAATAATAATACGCTTTATGTAGTTGTTTAGTTTTGACTTTTAACTTCTATTGTAGGACTTGCGATCTTTCGAGGTTGCGGTACATGCTCCAATTGCAATCGATGTAGGGCATTTATTTTGGACCGATCTTTCGTTTCAATCAAGCGACGATGCGATACAATGGTGTCGAGAAGTTGGACGGGAAAAAAAGTTGGTTCTAGTGATATCCAGATCGGCCCGAAATCGTCCGGGACGACAAAGTCTGATGGTTGGCTGTGAAAGAGGTGGTGTGTTCAGATCACACAAGAAAGAGCACCGGTCGAAGCCAGAGCTTGGACCACACCTTTCGATCATCAAATCGACCATTGTAAGAAGTTGTTGAAGTTTGAGGAGCCAAGAGACTTACCTGCAGACCACTGTGACGTCGAAATCGACTGAGTATCAATGTGTTATATGGAGGACCACTTTTGTATACTTTTTGGCATTTTGGTTATAGAGTACCACTTTTGTATACATTAAACTATGAAATATGAAGTCCAATATATGTTTTTTACTTTTATCCATGTGTTATATGTCTTTTATCTGGGTGTTATACATGTGTGTTTTGTCTTTTCTATGACTGCCACACCCAGGGCAGTCCTTCACATGTGTTGGACTGCCCTGTGTGTGGCAGTCCTTGCTAAAATGTTCTGTGATCTGATCACAGAACAATTCATCTAGGACTGCCACACCCAGGGCAGTCCTTCACATGTGTTGGACTGCCCTGTGTGTGGCAGTCCTTGCTAAAATGTTATGTGATTTGATCACATGACATTTCATCTAGGACTGCCACACACAGGGCAGTCCAACACATGTGAAGGACTGCCCTGGGTGTGGCAGTCCTAGATGAATTGTTCTGTGAATTAGGACTGCCACCCTCTGGCAGTCCTACATTGAATTAGGACTGCCAGGGTGCTGGCAGTCCTAATTGAAACTTGTTGTTATATAAATGGCCATTCTCCTGTGTTTTAGCACGGAGAATGGCCATTCTCCGTGTAATTTAGCACGGAGAATAGTCATTACAATGTTAAAACGCAGGAGAATGGCCATTCTCCGTGTAATTTAGCACGGAGAATGGCCATTCTCCGTGTAATTTAGCACGGAGAATGGTCATTCTCCGTGTCACGGAGAATGACCATTCTCCGTGCTAAATTACACGGAGAATGGCCATTCTCCGTGCTAAATTACACGGAGAATGGCCATTCTCCATGTAAGTTAAGACGGAGAATGGCCATTCTCCTGTATTTTAACACTGGAAAGACCATTCTCCGTGTAAATTAAGACGGAGAATGTCCATTCTCCGTGTTAAAAACACGGAGAATGCCATTCTCCGGGTTAATTTACACGGAGAATGGTCATTCTCCTGCATTTTATGGTCAGTTGAAACTTTGGAGGGCCATAACTTTTGACTGGAAGGTCGAAACGAGGTCCCGTTTGTCGCAAAAGGAGCGTATCTTCGAGGAGGCTGAAAGTAACGGCTTCATCGTTAGACGGCCTTCCAAAATTTTAGAATCGCAAAAAAATGATGTTTGGACCCCCGTTTTAGCAGTTTTGTCGAAATTTTAGAATCGCAAACAAATATTAATTCAATGACTCACAAATAGGACTGCCACCCCCCTGGCAGTCCTATGCTTATGAAGGACTGCCAGAGTGCTGGCAGTCCTAATTAAAACTTGTTGTAACAACAAGTTTCGATTAGGACTGCCAGCACCCTGGCAGTCCTCTTTTTGTATAGGACTTTCAGGGGGGTGGCAGTCCTAATTGAAACTCTCTGTGCCAGGGGGGTGGCATATCCAACATAAGTATTTCAACACAAGTATCCAACACATAACCAACACAAGTATTTCAACACAAGTATCCAACAACATGTTCGACACCCAAAAATATCAACATCCAAAAATATTTCAACACAAGGATCCAACAACATGTTCGACACCCAAAAATATCAACATCCAAAATACCCAGCTTCAGACAATCAGACAATCATACTACATCTCGTCGAATGTGGGAGTGTTCTTGAAAGAAATTTGGTGGAGGAATTAGGATTAGAGTGGTGGAGGAGAATTTTCTAGGGTTTAGGGAGAGGGAGAGAGAGCTCTTCTTCTTTTTCTTTTGGAGGAGAGAGAGAGGAAATGATAAAATGGGAAGGAAATGTGAGTTTGGGGGGTTGGACTGCCCCTAGTAAAATTTGGGCTGCCCCTAGTAAAATCTCCACCAAATGGGCTGCCCCCTAAGTAAGGGCTGCCCCCTAGTAAATGTGGTGGTGCCCCTAAAAAAAACAAAAAAAAAAGCCTATTATAAGGACACATCAAAAGTTTATCAGGACAGTCCAATATTATACAATTTTTAACCCAATTATTTTGGGGGGCAGTCCACATCCCTCTTCCTCCGTGCCACACCACGTCCTTCCTACCGTCGCTCTTACCATGAGATCCAAACAAACAAAAGTCCTAGCTTTTTGCTCACCTGGGCATCGGTGTTCCTCTTCTTACAAGGAGAAATCCTCAATGTCGTCATCCAGAACAACCTTCTCCTCCGTCGTTGGCGCTGGTCCCCTCTTCAGCCGCTTGAGAACGGGATCGGCACGAGTTCCTCCTCCTCCTCCTCTTCTTGACCTGGATGTAGGATTTTATCGGAATCGAACCCCTCTTGTTGTTGTTGTTGTTGGTTTGGCAATGGAGGTTCTTCTTCATCGTCGAAGTCGAGAGAGAAGGAAATGTTGGAATTATTCATTAATAGGGGCCACACATATAAAATTGATTGTGTTGAGATATCTAAATAATTAAGCCAAATTAAAGTGGTCTATTTGAAAAATTGGTTTAAGGATATAATTGTCATGCAAATAATATGTGGATACCGGAGATAAATCTAATTTGATGAGAGGCCAAATTAGAAATATCAAAACATATATATATATATATATATATATATATATATATATATATATATATATATATATGTGTGTGTGTGTGTGTGTGTGTGTGTGTGTGTCCGAGCGCAGGTCTCGGATTCGAACCCCCCTTTGGGTGGCTGGGTGGCTTTGAGCCACGGCACACACACATTATATATATATATATATATATATATATATATATATATAATATATATATATATAGGATTATGGTCCCCAACTCATACGCTAACAAAAAAAGGATTTTTCTATTCTCTTCTGCATCCCCATCAACAGAGAGAGGAAAAAAGATTTCACCTTTGTTATTAAGGGTCGAAGCGAGTGTAAGGCCCCGTCCCGCTCAGTCAATCGAAGAAAACAAAACCCAACGACGTTCGGACTTAGCCATGTAACGGCCTGTTCGAAGTTCCGCTTGGTCGAGACAACTCCTCGCTCAGATGGGTGGCTTCGGTGAACTTGCCTCAGCTTGGCCTTCACACTAATAAAACGAAAGTTTTCAACTGCACAAGTAGACTTGAATAAAAGAGATGAATCCACATAGCTAAGGGAATAATCCCAAGTTGGGTCGGATTGAGTTAGAATATAAAAAAATATCCCACGGTCGGCTTAGAAGTGTTGCACGGTGTACTTTCAAAATGACACTCGGTCCTTTGTTCCGTGGCTTGGGAGAAGGGAAGTTGGTCCTCGCCACAAAGCTATGAATTAGCCTAAGTCATAGGCGTCGCCCGTATAAATACTTAATAAAGCATGCATGGTCCCATCGTCCAAGGCTTAGCATAGCCTTTGTCCGCCCCACGGGTTAAGTTAAATCGAACGGTTTGTGGCATAAGTCTAGGCACCCAAAAAACTTGGTTGTCCAAGTCGAACGCGTGCACGACACGTTTCCATGATGCGAGGCTTGGCATAGCCTTTGCTCGTCAAGTTGTTGCACGATTGAGTTAGGCAAGAGTTTTTGTAATGCTCTGTCCTGCTCAGTTCAATCGGAAGAATCGAAATGCCAAAGGCATTCGAACTTAGCCATACAACGGCTGCTCGAAGACCCGCTCGATTGAGGCGATTCCTCGCTCAGGTGGGTGGCTTCGATAAACTTGCCTCAGCTTGGCCTTCACACTAATAAAATGAAAGTTTTCAACTGCACAAGTAGGCTTGAATAAAAGAGACGAATCCACATAGCTAAGGGAGTAATCCCAAGTTGGGTCGGATGAGTTAGAACATGAAAAAGGTCCCACGGTTGGCTTAGAAATGTTGTACGGTGTGCTTTTAAAATGACACCCGATCCTTTATCCCATGGCTTGGGAGAAGGAAAGTTGGTTTAAGTTGCCACGAAGTTATAGATGTCACGCCCCGACTCGGAATCACCCGAATCATCGTCCTCGCAGGGGACCTGGTGCCGCAATGAGCCTGAAGTTGCACTCGTGCAAGTGAAGATGACAAGTTCTCAAATGGTTATCTTTGAGTTGATATTAACAACGAAAGAAATACCGAGTATACGAAACAATTCTCTTTATTGATATTCGAAATGAGATTACAATGGCTTTCAATAGCCCAACTAAATTTGTCAGGTTGGCTACAACACTCAAGTTCTCTCTTGCCCATAAAGGATTTTACCGTTCCATACATCATGCCTTCTATATCTCAGTCGCATCAATCATGTTGTAAGTTCGAGCGTCAAGGCGATCGCACGCTTCAATACGCTTTGGCGTTCCAAGCCTCTACGCGATCAAGCGAAGCTTCGTCGTGAGCCATCCATTCCCTGCACCCTGCATGAAAGCTGGTGGGGGATAAGTACGTTCGTCCTCGCATGTACTGATGCAAAGACCTTCTTTCTAAACCAATATTGTAGTATTTATGTTGAATCATGCAACTTAGCTTATGATCTTGCTATCTTCTCCTTAGGGTCGATTTCATGGCATATTCGAAAGCAGTAAAGCATGTTATCATGGCAAGCATGTTATTCGAATTGAATAGGCAAACAAACAAGTAATCTCATATTTGTTTCGTGGCACGACTTCTTACTAAGTCGACGCACTCGTCCTTGCACCGACGTAAGGTGAATGCGCCCCATTCCCTCCCTGTCATGTTATTAGTGCATCTCTAAGCAGGATCTATGTGTATGGGACACATATGTGTCTGCACTTTTGACCCATCGTTCCTTAACTATATGAAGGTCTTGGCGTATCTGCGCCGAAATGGACTAAAGAAGTTTCTCTTTTAGTTTTCTTACTTTCTTTTCTCTCATTCTTTTCTTTCTCGAATTTGGATAGCCTGGAGTTTCACGGGTTGGGTTGCTATCCCAAACAACCGAAACTTACCGATGCATACCATTATTTGCGGCTTTTCATATCTCGCTAAGCGGTTGCTAATCGTCTTACGGATGTGTGCCTATCAAAGATACATTCCCTCCTAGGCCAAACGGTTTCGGTGCGCTCCGGTACTTAACCGTTCGAGGGAACACCCGTGCACGGGTTATTATCTCAATTATCTCAAGTCCATTCCATTCGACCATGCAACACACTATTATTCAAACAATGAAGCATAGTCTTGAGTCCGAGACTCAGACTTTATCATATCGTATTTCTTCCATTTACTTTCTATGTTCTTATATTTCATACTTCGTTTCAATGTTCGATGGCATCATGCCTCAACTCAATGTTTGTCAACCGAACGACCTGAAGGTCCCGAATACCTTTCGAGGCATCATGCCACATTTGACAGTTTCGTCGCATTCATGCCACAACTGTATTCTTTCACAACGAAGCCATCTTTTATGATCTCGTGCACGTAGGCACGTTTTGACACATTTATCAACTATCCTTCGCGTTGTGCACTTACTGCACGCATCGAAGTCGTATTTCTATGTTCTATGTCTTAGTGTTCAATGTTCGTGGCTTGCGCGCTAGGGCGCTCGCCTATTGTCTTTCAATGTTCTAGCCTTCTAACTCGTGCGCGAAGGCACGGAATGGCTCGTGCACTAAGGCACTCGCCGAATACAGTTATCCCATGTTCTTGCGGCTTACGCACCGAGGCGCTCGCCTTTGCGATATCCAATATTCCAAAGCGACTCGTGCATATGATGCACATTTTATTTCAATTGTTCTAACTAGTGTTCGACACACACTACGATTTATCTTCCGATCGGACCACGCCCGTGGCGTCGATAGGTTAACTTAGCATATAATGATATATTCTGACTTAGATATGAAGGAGTAAAAAGAAGAGTCAATCCTCCCACCTTGAGTCGATATGCCTTGTCGTTTTGCCGAGCCGATGCGGCTCGATTTCCTAACTTCGTTGCACGACCAGCTCTCCTGACTTAGCCATTCGAGCACTTCGTGCTTCATTGAATTATACGTCCGATTTGGCTTACCGTGCCTACGCCTCAGTCCGTCGCAAGGCAAAAATTTAGTTTCGTGGACCCCTTACTAAATAAAGCAAAATGTCGACCTCTAATATTTCCCCGTCAACGTATAGCCTGCACACGAAAACAACTAAAATCAATACTTGCATCGATTCGGACTTGCGCCTTGGTCGATTCAATTTCTTAGAATCTTCGAGCCGATTCAATGCACTTATCCTTCGGGGCAATGCGCTTCGCATCGATTCAACTTGATGCATTCTTTGGGACAAGGCAACTCTTCGCATCGACTTAGTTCGATGCGTTGCTCGTGACAACGTAACTCTCGTATCGACTCGCATCGATATATTTTATTCGGTCAATGCGACTCTTTGAGTCAACGCCTCAGCGTAATGCGCCGTGCGGATCGGAGCATTACAGAATATACCACTCAAAACAAGGTTCGTCCTCGAACCAAAACCAATACTCCGATTAAGTGTTTTATAGATCGTTTCACGATCTCGTCCCACCAATGTTGTTCAGTTTCACACTATCTTGCAAGCTTTTTATTAACATTCCAAAGTCTTTCCTGCAGCTCGATTTGAATTTGTATACAACTCGATTTGGACCTGTACCTATATTCAAGGCGTCCCGAAGATATATGTATTTTGACCAAGTCCAGTGGTAGCAAATTGGAACAAAACTGACAGGTAAATTCTAATCCTATGCTTGCCATCTCGTACTCTCGATCAGACTTATCTTTAGCAACTGTTCTCAAAATTTCATCGCATACATATATTCGATACATACGTGATTCATTCAATAAAGTCACTGCACGCGACGTGATTCAAAATCGTATTTCTCGTTTTGTATGTTTCATATGGACTATCAACTCTATGCGTCGCGTCGAGCCATCGCGCATTCGATCGCAACGATCCTTCGCAACGCCTTACGTTCGAAGTCGCCACCCAACTTATTTCCGAAGTATGGCTATGCAACTTATCTTGATACGATTTTCTTATCAACATTCGAGACTACGTCTGCTAGGTTACTTACCTAGACACCGTGCTTAGATTCTTTCGACGCAACTTTAAATTGACATTGCTCAAAGGTCACAATCTATCCGACACAAAAGTTTATATCGAGGCGATAGTGCTCAAGGCAACAATCGCCTTGACACGAAGTCTCTACGATGCATCTTACATCCGATTTCTTAACGAGTAGGAATTCACTAGCCAAATTTCTAACTTATCCGTCTTGCAACATCGAATATAATTTTGATTCACGCAAGCTCAATTACAAGGTGAATCCAAACCTAACGACATAACTCATAAGTCATTCTCCTATCGATCTCTCTTGTGCATAGCAGGATTCTCGCAATCGCCTATCCGAATCACCAAGTTTGTTGGTGAATTTCTAGTTCGATCGTCGACCAACATAACCATTCGAGCATTCATCCGACGAATACTCAAAGATCTAACTATACATTTTCAATCGAAAGTTGTTCCAATAATTTTCGATCGCCTAGACTTATCGTCAACATGCACCACATTATATTCTTTTATCGATGCAATTTTATATACGATATCGCATGGGTCATCTTACGGTCTGCAACATTCGATTTGATTTGGCGGTCAAGTCTTCTAGGGTCAGCTGCCCCGAAGCTATGCTCGATAATTATGGATCATCACCGAAGGACAGTTTACTACGAACCATGCTATATCTTATTTTGGAGCCAAATTATGTGTCGATAATTTATATGCGACTATCCAATTTCAGACAAAACCATTTCTATCGGCGCAACTATCCTCCGAGTAAAGTCATGCACTACCGTCGATGATTTCGTAATTTACGAAATATCTACTCGTATCGAGTTCGGGTATATCTTATTTGCGGTCGACACATGAGATGCTATATGCATCGAACAATTATTGATGACTTATAGTCTTGTCTTGATCAATCATAAAGTTCATGATCAACCAGTTCGTTCATTCTCGTATTATTATTTACAAAATTTTGATAGCACAAGGCACAATCTATTTTGTATTCTTACATCGTGCTTACGTTTCCTTACGTATCGATCTCAATACGCCGTATCAATTTCGATAGCGTAAGGGTCAACTTTGATTCTGTTTCAACATTGACTTAACTCGCATCGCATACATCCAAGTTCGCAACGAACTTTTCCATACGCATCAACTTATTTTTCGATTTGTCGCAGCCCGCTATACTTTGATCGCGTAACCGAGTTACCGATTATCCAACATCGAACCCTCAAGTCCTACGATCTTGCCCTCTAAGTTTTGCATGTTTTTTAGTCGTACTCAAATGAGTTTTGCCGTAACGTAACCAACTATCTCTTAGGCACTATTTATTCGCATCAACCAACTCTTCAACGTAGTCACACATCGTACGATCCGATTATAATTTGCATCGCCTAGCATTTCTATCGAGATCGCAAGTCGTACGATTCGATTCATCTTGTCCAACATTTCTATCGAGATCGCAAGTCGTGTGACTCATTTGTAAGTTCGAGTTTCCCTTTTCCGTCAATCCGATTATTGCTTCAATGCATAATTGTTTCGCTAGTCTTGGTCGTCCGACCGACTTATAATTTTCTTTCGACGTATCATTCATTGATACGAGTCTCGCCTTGTCGTCCCAACCGATTTTTGAAGAATACTTGCATCAATATACCGTCATACAAATTTCCAATCGAGTTTCGGTACTCCTCCGTCCGTTGCGGACAAACCTTCCGCAACTCTCACAACGCATTGATGCAATTTATCGCACAAGTGGTATACCATATACCACTCGAAATCGAGTCATTCATCGCATACGTGGTATGGCATATACCACTCGAAAATCAAGTCATTTCCCTCGCATTATACTTAGTATAAACCAACGATCTCTTCCGACTCACGATTTTCGCAGTGATCGTGCTTGATCACAACCGTAACTTTGATTAAATCAAATCTGATACAACTCGGATAATGTTTTTATTTGCCAACACAAGTTTGGTGTGCAACCGAACGATTCATTCTATCGATTTATGATTTCAGTTCCTTTACGTTGCATCTCGTGCAACGATTTATTTTCAATCTCCTTTGCACTTCGTGTAACGATTAATTTGATATGCGTATTGTTGGCCCAATGATTGTATCATATTTTTGAATATGGTTAATCTGTTAAGTTTAGAATTTCATTATCACTAATCTTCATACTATCACTATAGCATTTCTACTTATACTTATATCTTTGGTGATATGTGCCCATTGGTTTACATCCTAGTGATATGAGCTTATCTATCTTAAATTTAATTGGGTTGCCAAAATCAAAACTATGTTTTTGATTGTGGTCATTCAATTAAATTTAATCATTATGATATCACTAACATTTATGCCATCACCTTAGCACTTATACTTAAACTTTGCATAGTCCTAATGTGCTTTAATTTATCATACTTGCTACTATGTATATTGCTTTGTTCGTCTAACATGTACATGCAGAAAAGCAATAAACAAGATCAATGTGGACATATGCAATGAAGAAATCATGGTGGGCCAAAGACGACGGATCCCACAAGATTTCTCTGAACCACCCGACGATATCTCTGGAGCCACGCACCGGGGGTTCCGCTGCCCGGTCAGCGGACGGGGGTCGAGGGGGCAGCGCCCCTCATCGGGGGTTCGGGGGCGAAGCCCCCGAAAGGTATTCAGTTTTTACAAACTGGATATCTTTGGACAGCTGCCGCCAAGGGAAAAAGCCAGCACCTATCAAAGGAAGAAGCCAAGCCATGCCATCATCATTCCAAGACTCTGAAGAAGCCTGCACCTGCCTAAGTTTATCTGGAGTCTGTAATGAGTCTTAGGAATTTTTGTAAATACAAGAAATGGATGGCAAAATCGAAAGCTAGGGCAGAAACTAGCCCAGGATCATTTTTGGCTGAAAACCGGCATACCGACGGTATACCGGTGCATACCGGCGGTATACCGATTTTGTTCACAGAAAGTTTCTGTCCACAAAATCGGCATACCGACGGTATACCGGATCATACCGACGGTATACCGATTCAGTAACGTTGAAATTCCAACGGTCGGATTTTCAGCATTAAATGATCCCAACGGCTATATTTCGAGCCGTTGCAATCCCAGACCGGTATACCGCCGGTATGCCGGATCATACCGGCGGTATGCCGGTTCGTGGACTGAAAAGTTGCCTTGAGCTCTTTTCAATGCTTTGGTTATAAATAGCCTTGAACCCCTTCATTCAAGGTTGATGCTTTGAGCCTAAAAATTTCTAAACCACCAAAGCCTATCCACAAACAACTCTACAAAGCTTTCATTTGCCATTCACAAATTGTGTTAGAGTTATTGAGTTGAAAAGTGAGATCTTCATCCTATTGTATAAGGAGATCAAAATCTATTGTGAAAGGTTGAAGTTGGAGAGTCTTCGTATCCAAACTCTCGGTTGAAGTTGGAGAGTCTTCGTATCCAAACTCTCGGTTGAAGTCGGAGAGCCCTTCGGATTAAAGCTCTTGTGTAAGAAGTTGGCGAGTTCTTCGAATCCAAACTCGTGTGTAACTATTTGCTCAAATAGTGGATTAAAGCCGGAGAGAGTTCCGGGACTGGACTGCCTCTTAGGAGGATACCAGGATATATCGGGTGTCGGTATTGTGTTTGCTTCTTCTCTTGCACTTATATTTTTAATTGCCAATTTGCTTGTGCTAAGTGCTTGATTAGTTAGCTTGACCCTATTCACCCCCCCTCTAGGGTTCCTACAATTGGTATCAGAGCAAGGACTCTATTGTTAGGCTTAACATCCTTAGAGTAGATCCTTGTTATTTTTCTATGGCAACCTATTCCTCATCCTCCGATAAAGAGAGTTTTATTTCTAGTAGCATAGACAATCATGTTTCTTCTAAATGCAAGAAATGCTCTAAGTGGAAAGCCATGGCTAAACAATCCTTAGAGATTCTTGACAACCTTCATTCTACAAATGAAGAACTTTCTGAAAAGGTTATTCATTTAGAAGAAGCAAATGAGTTTTTGAGAAATGAAAATAATGTTTTATTATCTAGACTTGATTCTCAAAACTCATCTTGTGTTTCTTTAAAGAGTTTGAATGAGGCTTTAATTTTGAAAATCAAATCTCTTTCCTCATCAATAGAAGATCTTAAGAGGCAAACACATGAGCTAAATCATTTGCATGATTCTTCTATTGACACTTTAAAGAAACAAAATGATGCTTTTATCTCTAGAATTGCTTTATTTGAAAAAGAGAATAATGCTTTAAATGTTAAATTTGATTCTCTTACTTGTATACATGATGATTTGATATTAGAACATGATATTCTTAAGACCAAATCCATGCATGCTCACTCTAGAGACATTCATCATTCTAGTATGTCACATGTTCATAACCATGCTCATTCTGATACATGTGCACACACTAGCATTAGATGCTTCTATTGCTCTCGCATTGGACACATGAGCTTTACATGCCCTATTCGTAGGACCTTCACTACCAATGCTAGAGTAAGTGCTATATGGGTCCCTAAAGCTAATAAATGTGGATCCAAGTTTATTTGGATACCAAAGTCTTCATCTAATGTTGTAGGTGAAGCTTCTTGTATCGGGACATAGCACCGAGGAGCGTGTTGGTGGTTGCAAAGCTCAAAGGTCATCTTCCAAGCAATTGCACCAACACAAGCGTGGCCACTAGAGCCACTTTGGTAACATGCTAAGCGATTCTCTTTAAATTGTTTATATTTATAGAATTTAGCATGTTTCACTTGATGTTTTGCTACTAGCTCACATTGATATCCTTAGTTGCTTATTGTATAAATCAATGTGAGATATAATACTAGCATGCTTAGTTAATTCTCTTATTATTTCTTTTATCTAGCATGACTAGTTACTTAGCTTAAATGTTTAGTTCACACTTGTAGTTTATCACTCATTTTCTATTAAGTGTGACACTTTTAATTTATGCATGCTTGTTATTCTTAATCTTTATTTATAAAGCATGTATATCACTCTAGTCTATAGGAGCTTGGTTTTGATTTGAGTTAATATGTTTTTAACTCTCCGTCTTTAAAATTTTTGAAATAATTATTTCTTGCCGGTTTGTATTTAATGTGTCTTATTTACTTTAAATCGGTATTTGCGAATATATGTGTTTAGCACAAGCTTCTTATTCTTGACAAGTATATAATTATACTTTTTTTTAATCTTGTGCTTACATAATATATTCATTATTGATTCTCATACTTTATCTTGATTATCTTCTTGAGAATCAATTATGTCTTTGCCTAATAAAGTTTATTTATACATGCTTTTGAATTTGTGATGGTTTCTTAAATATTCATTAAGGATACATGACTATATTCATTAAAATTTTCATTTACTTATAGTTCATGTATCTCTTATATTGATATCTATTTTTGTATAAATACCCTTATGTAGGCATATGAGTTAAGCTAAAGTTTTATTCATACTTGTTACTTCTAAACTTATGCTTAACTCATACTCTAGCTATTGATTCTTTTGATCAAATTTGTGTATCTCTTTTTGAATCAATATGCTTCTTCCTTAAAGCTTTCTTTAATGATGTCTTTTTAGCTTTTTGGTTGACTTTATGGATACATGTTCTTAATGGATTTTTGATCTTTTCATGTATGCCTATTCGTGATATATATATATAGTTTCATATATATATAAATGATTCCTAGCTTTTGATATTCATTTGTTTTATATCATTAAGTTGGGATGGTGAGAGAAAATATTTGTTATGTATTGCACTTGACTATTTATGGAAGTTCTTTTAAGAATCACAAGGTTTTGTGCTTTGTCTTGTTTTTCATATTAACCTCCGTTTTTAGTGCACTTTTTTTTAAATCTATATCATCTATATATTTCTATAGTGCACTATGACAGCTTTTTCGTAAAATATGATTCTTCTATCTTTTGCACATTTAGCTTTCTTGATCTTAATAATCTTTCTTTGCTCATTCCTTGGGTTTATGCTTCTTTTTGAATTATTGTTGCCCAATGATGTTTTTGTAGCACATGAGAATACATGTAATTGTTATATCATATTTCTCATGACTTTAGCTACTATGGTTTGAGCTTTTGTGTTGAGATTTTTCCACTTCTAGATAATACACTTATTTTAATGTGGCTATAGTATTTTGCATTCTCTAGATTGATCTATCATTTCATTATCTTGGGTTAATCTCAATACTTGGCAAAGAGATTTATTTTATTGTGTTTTCATGAACATCTCTTTTGTCCTTTACTTGATAAGAGTCTAATTCATTTATTTATCATCTTATGCTCTTATCCTTGCTTAGTAAAGAGTCTCTAAATCATTTTGATCTTTCAAAATGTATTTCCTTAATTGTGAACTCTATGCTTAAGCAAGTATTTTTTGTTGTGTTAGTGACTTAAGAATTAATGAGCACATTTATCTTGTTAATGACTTCTCTCATTAATCTTATTTGGATTATATAGTTTGCTTATTTGTGATATATTATTAAGCTATATAATTTTGGCTCACTTTCACACATCTAGCTATATTCCTATACTTCAATCTATATATGATATGCTAGTTTACAAAAACAAGATTTGTGATATGCTTAATCTCTAAAACTAGTTTTACAAATTCTTTATTAAATCTTGTTTTCTCTTAGAGGTTTGAGATTCCTTGTTTTTACTCTCTTCCATAACTAGTCATTAGCAAGTCTCTCTTAATTTTCTCTCACTTTTTGAGTCATGATTTTATCGTATTATCATTTACATCTCTTCTTGTTTATGTTTGCAATCATTTAAATGAGAATGACTCTTTTCCATATTTTTTATTGTTTTATGAGATTCTTTATAAATATGGATTTTGAATTTTCTCTTGATGAGATTTATCATTGGATCATGTTTATTCATTTGTTTACTTTATGAATGATCCTAATGATTGAGTAGTCCTAAACTATCTAATTTTGTAAATGTCAAGTTAATTTATTACTCTACTTTGACTACTCATGGTTTATCACATATGACCTTTGCTATTTGAACTTTATTGGTCTTTCATTTAGAAGTAGCAAAGTTTGGATATTATCCGGTTGATGGGTACATATGCGATAAAACATATCTAGTCCATGCAAAGCAATAAATTGGTTGATTATTTCTTAATTAGATAATCATGGACATGATGTTTGAGTTTCATTTTTATTTTATTTTTGAGCTATATTATGTCTATCATCATGATTGTTCTTAATTGACTTTATTCTTTTTCATGATGACATTTTCTCAAAGGATTACATACATTGATCTATCATATTTAAATATGAGATTCTTCTATATAGACTAATGTATGCCATCTTTTGATTATATGTGCTTTATTGGAATATTCTTTTGATTTCTCATCTTTAGTGGCTATTAATTGGTTATCTCTTCTTGACTAAAGATGATATTTTTCGTCTTTTGACGATATTGTAGCCTTATATGCATCGAGCAAGGGGGAGAAATCCATAGTTAATTTACCCCTAGATCTTGTAGTTTTCTATTTTATGCTATAAGTGCTTTGGAACTAGATACGCATATTTTGAGGGGGAGCAAATTAATTGATTCTATTCAGTTATACCCTTAAATATGTCATATACCTAGTTCATCATGGACCCATACCTTCTTCTTTTTCATATCTTAGTGAATGAGGTCATGATACTTTTATTTGTGAAGGATTTGTGAGAGTATATGCTATTGTCTTTATCATTTATCTCTCTTTTATATGGATGAAATAGGTCATCTTCTTAAATATTAACTTTCATATATTATCATGATGACTATTGTGCTTTCGTTGGTTTGGCTTTTCTTTCATGCTTAATTGAGTTGGCTTTTCTTGTTGAGGACTTATCCAAAATTTATGATTTTTATCACCTTTGGTAGTACTTTGAGGGGGAGCATTCAAGTCGACTGAATTTCTCTTTCTCAAGTATTTTTCTCTTTTACCTTCATGTTTATCTAAAGGGTATTCATATAGCATGATAAGGTAATTGAGTTCAAATGCATGAACTTGGATAAGCATATAGATTTTCCAAATAATGAGATTACTTTATATCAATTGCAATATTTTACATTGATCATTCTTTTATTTTGTTCCACTATTTATTTATGGACAATTATGATTATTAATGGTTTCTTTGATCAATGTTTCAAGTTTACATCTTTTCCATTGGTATCAAGTTTATTTAATGTCATATCTCAATTGGTATCTATTAGTTGCAATTATCTATTCCTCATGGCTCTTGTTTGAAATCCTTTATTTCATAGTTCTCTTCCAAAACTAGAGCAATATTTCATATCCTATTGTGTTTTGGATTTATTCCTTGGATTTCAAGTTGGTAAACTACTTATTTCTTGTTTTTCAAATTCCTTTGGTTTTACCAACCATATTGTGTTATGACAAGCAATTTTCTATTTCGTACTCTACATTTGGTATGTAGTTTTATACACTTGTCATTACACCATTCTCCCATTGTTTTTCTTTAGTATATCTTGATCATGATTGTCTATGCCTTCCTCATGCTCTGATTTATGTACTTAAAATTGATTTCTTATCTATTAGTACGGGGGAGCGTATTTTTGATCATGTCAAAGGGGGAGAAGTATGTTTAAGTATGTATTTATAAGTAATCTAAGTAGTATGCTTTCAGTGATATTGCTTATGTCTTTTGTATATTAGTGATACATGCATCTATACTGTCCATACTAAACTTAACCGATTTGCCATAATCAAAAAGGGGGAGATTGTTGGCCCAATGATTGTATCATATTTTTGAATATGGTTAATCTGTTAAGTTTAGCATTTCATTATCACTAATCTTCATACTATCACTATAGCATTTCTACTTATACTTATATCTTTGGTGATATGTGCCCATTGGTTTACATCCTAGTGATATGAGCTTATCTATCTTAAATTTAATTGGGTTGCAAAAATCAAAACTATATTTTTGATTGTGGTCATTCAATTAAATTTAATCATTATGATATCACTAACATTTATGCCATCACCTTAGCACTTATACTTAAACTTTGCATAGTCCTAATGTGCTTTAATTTATCATACTTGCTACTATGTATATTGCTTTGTTCGTCTAACATGTACATGCAGAAAAGCAATAAACAAGATCAATGTGGACATATGCAATGAAGAAATCATGGTGGGCCAAAGACGACGGATCCCACAAGATTTCTCTGAACCACCCGACGACATCTCTGGAGCCACGCACCGGGGGTTCCGCTGCCCGGTCAGCGGACGGGGGTCGAGGGGGCAGCACCCCTCGTCGGGGATTCGGGGGCGAAGCCCCCGAAAGGTATTCAATTTTTACAAACTGGATATCTTTGGACAGCTGCCGCCAAGGAAAAAAGCCAGCACCTATCAAAGGAAGAAGCCAAACCATGCCATCATCATTCCAAGACTCTGAAGAAGCCTGCACCTGTCTAAGTTTATCTGGAGTCTGTAATGAGTCTTAGGAATTTTTGTAAACACAAGAAATGGATAGCAAAATCGAAAGCTAGGGCAGAAACTAGCCCAGGATCATTTTTGGCTGAAAACCGGCATACCGACGGTATACCGGTGCATACCGGCGGTATACCGATTTTGTTCACAGAAAGTTTTTGTCCACAAAATCGGCATACCGACGGTATACCGGATCATACCGACGGTATACTGATTCAGTAACGTTGAAATTCCAACGGTCGGATTTTCAGCATTAAATGATCCCAACGGCTATATTTCGAGCCGTTGCAATCCCAGACCGGTATACCGCCGGTATGCCGGATCATACCGGCAGTATGTCGGTTCGTGGACTGAAAAGTTGCCTTGAGCTCTTTTCAATGCTTTGGTTATAAATAGCCTTGAACCCCTTCATTCAAGGTTGATGCTTTGAGCCTAAAAATTTCTAAACCACCAAAGCCTATCCACAAACAACTCTACAAAGCTTTCATTTGCCATTCACAAATTGTGTTAGAGTTATTGAGTTGAAAAGTGAGATCTTCATCCTATTGTATAAGGAGATCAAAACCTATTGTGAAAGGTTGAAGTTGGAGAGTCTTCGTATCCAAACTCTCGGTTGAAGTTGGAGAGTCTTCGTATCCAAACTCTCGGTTGAAGTCGGAGAGCCCTTCGGATTAAAGCTCTTGTGTAAGAAGTTGGCGAGTTCTTCGGATCCAAACTCGTGTGTAACTATTTGCTCAAATAGTGGATTAAAGCCGGAGAGAGTTCCGGGACTGGACTGCCTCTTAGGAGGATACCAGGATATATCGGGTGTCGGTATTGTGTTTGCTTCTTCTCTTGCACTTATATTTTTAATTGCCAATTTGCTTGTGCTAAGTGCTTGATTAGTTAGCTTGACCCTATTCACCCCCCCTCTAAGGTTCCTACACGTTACACCACGTGCAATAATTTTACTTTCGACACGCGTTGCACATCGTGCAACGACTTATTTCCGACATTCATTGCACCTCATGCAACGATTTTATTTTTGACATCTGTTGTACCTCGTGCAACGATTTACTCCTGACATTCAAAGTCAATGCCCAAATCCGTTTGACACATTTGATATTGACTTATCACTTTCATTTTTAACGCATATTCACAATTAACTCGTTGCACTTCGTGCATCATTTTATTTCTCATTCAACATATTATATTACAACAACAACAACTCAAATCATATTTCAAAATTTGTTGTACTTGCAGCAACTAACATTTCACGACTTGTGCATTCAATACAACGAACGTTTCACGACTTTCTCCGCAACTTCAAGTAAATTCAAAGTACTTGCGGCAACGTTACTCGGCTTTGTATTAGACTTATTGTATGGAACATCCAGTGCGGCATCGAGTAGAGTCAAGAGTGATTTCGATTGGTGGTGGACAACTCTTTGGAATTGAAACAAGCAAACGTCCGAAAGAAATTGTGCCTGGAGGTCTGATACCAATCTGTCACGCCCCGATCCAGAATCACCCGAATCATCGTCCTCGCAGGGGACGTGATGTCGCAACGAGCCTGGAGTTGCGCTCGTGCAAAGCAAGATGACAAGTTCTCAAATGGTTATCTTTGAGTTGATATTAACAACGAAACAAAAACCGAGTATACGAAACAATTCTCTTTATTGATATTCGAAATGAGATTACAATGGCTTTCAATAGCCCAACTAAATTTGCCAGGTTGGCTACAACACTCAAGTTCTCTCTTGCCCACAAAGGATTTACCGTTCCATACATCATGCCTTCTATTTCTCGGCTGCATCAATCCTGTTGCAAGTCCGAGCGTCAAGGCGATCGCACGCTTCAATACGCTTCGGCGTTCCAAGCCTCTACGCGATCAAGCGAAGCTTCGCCGCGAGCCATCCATTCCCTGCACCCTGCATGAAAGCTGGTGGAGGATCAGTACGTTCGTCCTCGCATGTACTGATGCAACGACCTTCTTTCTAAACCAACATTGTAGTATTTATGTTGAATCATGCAACTTAGCTTATGATCTTGCTATGTTCTCCTTAGGGTCAATTTCATGGCATATTCGAAAGCAGTAAAGCATGTTATCATGGCAAGCATGTTATTCGAATTGAATAGGCAAACAGACAAGTAATCTCATATTTGTTTTGTGGCGCGACTTCTTACCAAGTCGACGCACTCGCCCTTGCACCGACGCAAGGTGAATGCACCACATTCTTTCTCTATCATGTTATAAGTGCATCTCTAAGCAGGATCTATGTGTACGGGACATATACGTGTCTGCACTTTCGATCCATCGTTCCTTAACTATATGAAGGTCTTGGCGTATCCGTGCCGAAATGGACTAAAGGAATTTCTCTTTTAGTTTCCTTACTTTCTTTTCTCTCCTTCTTTTCTTTCTCGAATTTGGGTAGACCGACGTTTTACGGGTTGGGTTGCTATCCCAAATAACCGAAACTTACCGCTGTATACCATCATTTGCGGCTTTTCACATCTCGCTAAGCGGTTGCTAATCGTCTTACGGATGTGCGCCTATCAAAGATACATTCCCTCCTAGGCCAAACGGTTCCGGTGCGCTCCGGCACTTAACTGTTCGAGGGAACACTCGTGCACGGATTATTATCTCAATTATCTTAAGTCTATTCCATTCGACCATGCAACGCACTATTATTCAAACAATCAAGCATAGTCTTGAGTCCGAGACTCAGACTTTATCATATCGTATTTTTTCTATTTACTTTCTATGTTCTTACATTTCATACTTCGTTTCAATGTTCGATGGCATCATGCCTCAACTCAATGTTCGTCAACCGAACGACCCGAAGGTCCCGAACATCTTTCGAGGCATCATGCCACGTCTGACAGTTCCGTCACACTTTATGCCACAACTGTATTCTTTCGCAACGAAGCCATCTTTTATGATCTCGTGCACATAGGCACGTTTTGACACATTTATCATCTATCCTTTGGGTCGTGCACTTGCTGCACGCATGGAAGCCGTATTTCCATGTTCTATGTCTTAGTGTTCAATGTTCGTGGCTTGCGCGCTAGGGCGCTCGCCTATTGTCTTTCAATGTTCTAGCCTTCTAACTCGTGCGCGAAGGTACGGAATGGCTCGTGCACTAAGGCACTCGTCGAATACATTTATCATATGTTCTTGCGACTTACGCACCGAGACGCTCGCCTTTGCGATATCTAATGTTCCAAAGCGACTCGTGCATATGATGTACGTTTTATTTCAATTGTTCTAACTAGTGTTGGACACACACTACGATTTATCTTTCGATCGGACCATGCCTGTGGCGTCGATAGGTTAACTTAGCATACAATGATATATTCTGACTTAGATATGAAGGAGTAAAAAGAAGAGACAATCCTCCCACCTTGAGTCGATATGCCTTGTCGTTTCGTCGAGCCGATGCGGCTCGATTTCCTAACTTCGTTGCATGGCCAGCTCTCCTGACTTAGCCATTCGAGCACTTCGTGTCTCATTGAATTATACGTCCGATTTGGCTTACCGTGCCAACGCCTCAGCCCGTCACAAGACGACGATTTGGTTTCGTGGATCCCTTACTAAATAAGGTAAAATGTCGACCTCTAATATTTCTGCATCAACGTATAGCTTGCACACGAAAAGAACTAAAATTAAACTTGCATCGATTCGGACTTGCGCCTTGGTCGATTCAATTTCTTAGAATCCTCGAGCCGATTCAATGCAGTTATCCTTCGGGACAATGCGGCGCTTCGCATCGATTCAACTTGATGTATTCTTTGGGACAAGGCAACTCTTCATATCAACTTAGTTCGATGCGTTGCTCGGGACAACGTAACTCTCGCATCGATACATTTCATTCGGTCAACGCGACTCTTTGAGTCAACGCCTCTGCGTAATGTGCCGTACGAAGTGGGGCATTACAATAAACTTAGCCTAAGTCGTAGGCGTCGCACGTATGAATGCATGATAAAGCATGCACGGTCCCATCGTCCAAGGCTTGGCATAGCCTTTTCCGTCCTCCGGATTAAATTGTTGCACGATTAAGTTAGGCAAGAGTTATGCTTGACTGTCGAAATCATAGTAAGCATTGTCTCATGTTTTCTGCGGTTGTCAAGTCACTTAGTTCCACGATTTCAAGGCTCGTCATATAAAGTATGACTTGCACGATAATGTCGTATAGAACACGAGTTGGTTTAAGGTATGAACCACGGTTGGCTCGATAAAAAGTTAGCCACGTCTATGGCACTTAAGGAACACGTTTTGTTCAAATTAAGTTGGAAGAATATACAATAGTCGTTCCCTAGGTTTCCAAGAATGAGAAGTTCATGCGACCGTTTGTCATCGAGGCGGTCCCTCGTTTGGGAGTCTCCAAGGATGCACGTTTTGTAAAGCATGAGGCGGTCCCTCGGTTGGGAGTCTCATGGTTCCTAAGCACGTTTTTCTAGGAATGGTTCAAGTCATAACGCGAATTAAGCCATGCATTTACGTGAGTCTAGATGTTCTCGTAGGTGCGTGGTCATGGACAACTTGTCGACAAGGATTTTTTCCTCGACTGGTATTATGTCGGGGCGCCGGGGCCAAGTCGACCTGGGGGGAGACGCTATAGCAGCGCTAGATTGTACCGCGTGGGTAGTCGGGGGCTTTCCATGGGGCTAGCTACCTTGAACTTTTGTGGCTTAGTAATTGATTAGATATTGTTGGTTCTACGTGCTACACCAGGCAAGTACACTTTACCAAACTTCACAATATTTACATGCTTTTCTATATTGTCATTCTTTCTTACTTGGTTACATATTTCTCTTGCTTTATGTATTGGTTACATTCTAGTTTTACGTGCACGTAGATTATTACTCTTTTCCATATTACTTGCTATATTTTCTTTATTCTGTTCATGTCTAGTAATAATATTGTTTTGCCTATGCCATGATCTCCTGACCTATTTGACTTGGTCTTGACCTTGAGTTGATCCGACTACCTGTACTTGATTAACTAGACCTGATCGTGATTATTTTCACTTGACCCTGACCTGTTATTAGACGTGACTATATCTGACCACCTAGTTTGTGAGCTCCCATCGAGTGTGAATGAGCCTTACTATAGTTAGGGATTCCCTATCGGCTACTGACTATAGGACTGTGAGCTCCCATCGGGCTGCGATTACCCCGACTTACTTATAGTCATGCTTGATAGCACTATCCTTGACGGCACGCTACTTACACTTATTTCTTAGTCTCATATTGTTTCTTTGTACCATTTTCTATTTTTCTCGCACGTTATTACTGTACAGTAGGGATGTATATATGTCTTGCTAGTCCCCTGAGGACCTGGTGATCTCTCCAGGTATTAGTTGAAGGTATGGTACACTGATAGAGGATGATTACTACACCAAGACCGCAGGTATATTTAGTTGATGTTTTATCATTCTCTTTCTTATTTATATTTTATCCTATATTTGATATATTCTCGCTATAGCCTAGTCTTTTACGAGCTTCATTTATGTCTAGCTTGTTCATGATGAATGTATTATTGGAGATCCACTCAAATATATTTTATCTATTCTAGAATCAGTGTATTATGGTATGATCAGCCTTACTACACTTGATTCGTTATTGTTACCGATTTTTAGTGGATTGAGATGTAGTTGATTCTAGAACAACCAGACAGCTTATACGTATTCGAGCTGGACTGGAGTCCTTTCGATGCGTAGCTGGCTTGTATATGTATCCTAGTCCTACGTATTTTGTGACTGGGGTGCTACAATCAGAGTTGTCTGCAAGTATCAGAACTTCTCTGTTCGAGTGAAGTGCGGGTGTCAAAGTGAATGTGTCATGTGAATGACAGGTAGTGTCAACCTGTACCCAAGTGATGTGTGTCCGTGCAGTATCATAGAGCGTCCAGAGAGTGTGTCACGACCCACACCCATTTTTTTTAAACGGATACGAGACGTGTCCAAGCCAGCCTACGCCGTAGTGTCGGCGGTAGAATGTTGTCACGGCCATGAAGATCAAAATCACAAATAATGCTCATTCACATAATTAATTTAACTTACAATGATCACAAGTTTTACATTTGTAGAAAAATATAAACTTGTACAAATAAATGAATGACTACAACTCCACTAGCTAACTAGTCTCTAGGCTTTGTCGGCAAGTATTCCCGTCACTCCCCAAGCTAAGTGAATCCACGGCTAACCTGAAAATGTTGGTATCCAGTCAGGAATGGAACGAGCACAATTCACTGAATGTAATTTCAAATAAAGAAAATGACTATAAAACAAAGGTTAGACATCAATCATGAGTTTTGAAAATAAACAGTAAATACGGAAAACCAATAGCAATAAATAGACACAAAATACTTTCCCCAACTGCTAGAAATACCTTTGATATGTGATCGGTCTCGGGACAATTATGCGACACTGTCTACACTGTCTAAAGTTACACTGTCTACACTGTCTAAAAGTTACACTGTCTACACTGTCTAAAGTTACACGGTCTACAGTTAATATTGCAATAAAGAAACACCGTCTACAAAATAATAATCACGAACTACACAGTTTAAATGCAATAATAATCACGGTCTACACTGTCTACTTTACAATAAATAAATCACTGTCTACACTGTCTACTTTGCAATAATAAATTACTGTCTACACTGTCTACTTTGCAATAATAAATCACTGTCTACACTGTCTAAGGTCAGATCACACATCCTTGGTACTTCTCATTTCCGACTCAACAATTTATAATAGAAAATAATCACATAACCAATGGCCAATTAATAAAATATAGTAAAAATTAATATCGAAATGCAGACAATAAACTGTACTCGCCTGTGGTCCTCTGCTGGTGAAACCGACAGTCTGAACTACTCAATGTGCCACAATAGTCAAAACCCGTACAACAGTCCCCGGAAGCTGAAATAAAAATTACCAATGTTCTCAGAATAGTCAAATTAGCTAGGATTGCCTGTCCTTGTAGAAGCATGAAAAAGAAGGGATCTTGCTTTTAATTCTACATCGGAAAGGAGAAGAAGAGAGCTCTCATCCCACTCTATATATAGAGCCCTCTTGCCTCCTTTGAAGAGGGCACCAAAAAATAAATAAAGAAAAGGGAGCCCGTTCGAGCCACAAAAAGTTGCAGTTTCTTCTCTTCTTCTGGGTTGGCTGCAAGTTCTTCACTCGCTGTCATGGCGAGGATAATTTGGACTCTGAGTACTATGTGCCCCACGGGCTGGTACGAAGAAGTCCAAGGCAGCACGGGCCATGCGCCTCAAACGTGCTATGCCAGCAGTAAACCAGAAGCATGCGCTCACAATTATGCGCGCTGCTGATGGTAAGCTGTATAAGGTCGACTCAGGTGCTTCTGCGCCAGAAACAAGCCGACTTTCAAAGTCCTTGTCTCACTTGGGCGCATCTATTGTGTTCACAACCAAGTCGAACAAGGCAAACCCAGTGGTCTTGAACTCCTGCGCCTCCTCTGGTTGTGCGTCTGAGGTCCGTTCAAGTCACTTTAAATGTTGTTCCCCCACTACTGATCGGGAGATCAGGGGGCGCAGCATTCACTTAACCATCCCGGCGCCTGGCCTTGCTATGCGCCTGATGGGGGTGTAAAGGTGGCACTCTCACTTGACCACCCCGGCGCTTGGCCTTGCCATGCGCCTGATGGGGGTGTGAAGGTGGCACTCTCTCCAACGATCTACGCAACATGATCACTCACAAGCGTCGATCAGGAGAGCCGACCAACAAGCATAATGCGCCCCTCACAGGGCACACTTGTGCTACGGTCGCCATCAACTGCTGCTACCGCAAGACAGTGGCTCCACCACCAAGGCAGTATGTGTTCCAACAGTTGCAACATGCTGTACATGTCTCCCAGCACATCACTCCGCCCCGTCAGAGTGAATCACTTCCTCGTCAACGTACGGGCGCATCTACCAGCCTGGGGCTCTTATCTTCCGAAGGAGTTCACCGTCAAAGCTTCTTTGAACAAGGAGAACCATCATCCACAGTACAATGTCTTGCCAAGGAGGAGGATCAGTCGAATCCATCTTCGTCGAGAAGTCAAGGGAGAGACAACAAGACTCTCTCAAACTGTTGCTATTCATAGGCCAGGGCGAATCAAACCCATGCGCCAAGTGGCAACCTTTCCGAAGTCAGTGCAATGTGAAATAACGTGTAGGCAACTCTAGAGGGGGGTGAATAGAGTTTGTGTCAATAATCACCAAATAAAAATTACCTCTATATCACCTCCACAAAACAACTATCAAGATAGAAAATAAATCAGAGAGAAATACGGAAGTAAATAAAGATCAGAAGAGCATACACAAACACAGCAGTTTTAACCTGGTTTCCCTCGTGGAGGACTAGTCCAGGCCTGAGAACTCTAGCTCAGGATTAAATCCACTATTTGTGAAATAGTGTACAACCACGTGCCTTTACTCAGAAGAGCACGCCAACTTCTTACAGATTCGCAGGTGGCGAAACATGGAATTGTCCAAGTGACTTTTCTTTCACTATTGCACACAACTTCTAGCTGATATCGCACTGAGCACCTTGGGCTAAGGAGAGTTGTGGCTTAGGAGATATGGAAGAATAAGGCTTTGAGTAGTAGAGCTTAGAATGCTTGAATATTTGAAGGTGAGAGGTGATTTGAAATGAAAGAATTCAAGCTCTATTTATACTACTCTGGGGAGGCAGAATTTGGCCAGAATTCTGTCCCAAGAATTCAAATTTTTTGAACGTTGGACAGCTTGTAGCAAGCAGGCCCTAAAAATCAGGGTGCTGGAAATCAGGGGACAGAGTTCGGCCCGAACTCTGTGTGGAGGCAGAGTTCGGCCCGAACTCTGTCTCCAGAAGACAGAATTGGTCCATTGGGCTTTTGGGCTTTGTGGAGCTTGGGCTTGGTTCAAGAATTGGTCTGTTTGTATGGTAGAGCTTGGAGAGATATGTCTAGGGGTTGAGATGACTCAGTGCGACTCAACGTACACATTCTCCTAGACTCAATAAATTGAAGATTACAGACTTGGAATAAGTAGAAAAACCAAGAGCCCTTTGATGACGCCTTTGTTCTGATATTTGAGCAATCCTGAAGACGTCTTTTTCCTTGACAGCAGTCGTCCAAAGATAAACAGATCTGGAAATCTGAATACCTTTCGGGGGCTTCACCCCTGAACCCCCGACGGGGGGCGCTGCCCCCTCGACCCCTGTCCGCTGACCGGGCAGCGGAACCCCCGATGCGAGGCCCCGGATAGGTCGTTAGGCGGTTCGGAGAAATCTTTTTGTATGACGCCGTCTTTGGTCCATTATTAATTCTTCATTGCCTATGTCCTGTTTGATCATGCTTACTGCATGTCTACAAATACATGTTAGGCCAACAAAATATGTTGCAGTACGATACAAGCATAGCAATATAATATATGACAATTAGGATATTGCTAAGTTTAAGTAACAACATGATAGCATGTTAGGCCAACAAAATATGTTGCAGTACGATACAAGCATAGCAATATAATATAGGACAATTAGGACAATGCTAAGTTTAAGTAGCAACATGATAGTGAGTATATGAATATTAGTAACATCATTATGTTAAACTTAACTGATTAGCCATATTCAAAAACACGATGTAATCATTGGGCCAACAATCTCCCTTCCTTAAACAAATTCCAACTCTAGGGTCGTGTCTCGTCAGTGCGCCGCTGGCTGCAGTGAATCCATAATCTCCATAATTCAAAAAAAAATGGCGACAGTGCGCTGCTGTCCTGCCATTATGAGTTAACTAACATTCCTTTAATTAGGTTTATAAAAATCCATGAGCTTCTAGAGATTCAAACAAGTTGACTATGAAATAAAGCGTAGGTATCTATCAGTCACAACCCTTAAAATAAAAGGTGAACAGGAAGAAAATAACTGAAGACAAAGAAATACAAACATTTTAACTATTCCATTGTATTCAAACATTGAGAAAAAACTTGAACCGAAACTAACTCGAGGTCCGTATATGGATAATCTAATCAGAAATTATATAAAATAATAATCCTTAGGGCAAAATAGGGACTGAGGAGGCAATTCGGACTAAGATGTGAGGATGATATCAAAAGGGTAAGGAGAAGGAATTGCACCATTTATCAAGGTTAAACTATTAATTCTAGAAAGTCCTGTATCACCAAGTGAACAATCTATCCACATTGGATCATGTCGTCATATCAAAAGGTAATCGTATACCTATGGGGATTGACAAACTATCAAAATTAATAACTCCTTATATAAATTGCATAGCCTAGACTACTGTCACGACCCGCACCCGCTAAAAGGGCACGTGACGCGACAACGCCCAGCCCTCACCGAAAAATCGGCGTGGAATGCTGTAGATTTTTCTACTCTAAACAGTTTATATATATATAACAAAAACCTGTCGAGAATATGGTCAACACCGAACGGAGGACAAGCAATGAATATATATACGAGTACTCAATCACGACTCTAAGATAACAAAGTAAAGACTGAAATGAAAAGACAACAAGACGATAAAATAATATATAACCTGTCAAGTCCAACACAAGAATATATACAAGTCCAAGTCTCTAATACAATCCAAAATGTAATACAGTCTCAAAAGTAGTTGGAGACAAGGTCCAGTACAAAAGACCTACTCTAACTAAGCAAGTGGTAAAGTCTCGTCAGGCGGGGCTAACCCCTGCTGGACCAAAGTCTCCAAGTCTAAGCCCACTACGTCATCCGGACCGTAGTAGGTACAGTAGTCTCCCTCATCTGCATCTGTAATATTTTCAACATATCCTGTCAGGATGGAACGAGTACAATCCACTAACAATATTTCACAAGATATGGCAAAAGCTATAATCTGTAAATAGAGAGTATATACAAGAAAACCATGGAATGTACATGTGAGAATCATGGCAAGGTAAGCTGTAAAACTAGAGCTAGAACAAGGCAAGTAAACTGATCATGGCATGTACAAGAATCAAGAATCATATATCTAGGTGTGTGAGCACTAGTTTCAACATGTGGCCGGCTTGGGTCTGCACAAGGTCTACTGATCCACCCATCCTACGTGGAGTGTAGGATTGGTATCATTCAAGGTCTACAAGAATAAACAAGGCGGATAATGACCACATATCTATACTAATACTCCCCGTTCCCGACTGGTAGAGTGGATCCAAACAAGACACGTCACGACGCGGGATTCTACAAGAAGGGAGCAAGTCTCCTCGAGAATCGGTGTCCATGTACTGCACAAGAACTACAAGAGGGCTTACACAAGACATACCAAGACAACAAGGAATAACACCTCATGTCGGGATCCATGAATACCAATCCGTATGACCAATGTGTCGAGAACAAGCATATCTACACTAATTACATAGATTATATCAATCAGCATAAATTGGAAAAGTGTCTGAGAATGTACTCGCCTGAAATATGATATGGTACGTCAACGGGAGCAAATGCAGCGTCTCGAGGACCTATAGAGAACAAGACGTATCAATACTATGTTTAGGAAGTAAAATCAAATCAATTTGAATTCTATTAAGTCATTCAAGGTCAAGATGCATCAAACTAGACTGTACGAGGTCAACCTAAGTCATATTAGGTCTAACTGGGTCAAACTGGGTCAATGAAAGTCAAACGGAATCAATCGGGATCGATTTGAGTCAACATTTGACTTTTTGGTCAACCGGTCAACTCTGGTCAACCGTGGTCAACTATGGTCAACTCTTGTCAACCCTAGGTCAACTCTAGGTCACTGGTGACTAACAGTTGACTTTTGGTCGACTGTGCAAGTCTAATGGAATTTGGGACTAAATTGGGTAAAGTGTTGACCCATAGTTGACTTTTGGCCTAAAAAGTCAATCATGGTCAACCGGGGTCAAGACTAGGTCTAAACGGCTATTTCTACGCATTACCAACCTCTACAACCCATATCCAAGTCCATCTTGGACTTCGAAACTCATTTCTTGGCCATAGGCCAAATTCCTATTTTACCCTTAAAAAGGGCAAAATTCTACCTTCGGCGATTATCTAGTTAGCCTACCTACGCTTGATATTTTAACCCGATCTCCCCAGGGTAGTAGGGTACTATCCTATACGTTCATTACCTACCAAAATACCTAAGTAAAGTGGACGTTTGGTCCACTTTACGGCCTATTGCCGATATCGTGAATATCTCGCGATACGCGATGGTACGGCGCGATACCGACGTCCTAGAACTCCGATTTCCACTCGGAAGCCTATCCGCAAAATCTAAATCACGTATTCTAACTCCACGCCAATTTTCATCGCGTTCCGACACTCCGGGCTCAATTTCGCCCTCTAACTCGATTTCTTCTAAAATCCCCTTTTAGTTCTTACTCTAAATCTTCTTCTTAACTCTTCTTCTACTCCTTCTCCTAACTTCTTCTTCCTATTCCTATTCTAATTCCCTTCTAACTCTTTCTTCCTATTCTTCTTCTAATTCCCTTATTTCCTTCCTCTTACTCTAATTCCCTTCCCCTCTAATTCTAATTCCTTTCCTTCTAATCTTCTCTTTTAACTTCTTTTCAATCTCCTTCTAACTTCTATCTAATTCTCCTTTCTAAACTTCTATCTAACCACCTAACTACCTATCTATATATATATATATATATATATATATATATATATATATATATATATATATATATATATATATATATATATATATAGGGGGTCTATATAGGGCTAATTGGCTAAAAAAAGGGGGGGTTAGCCACTGCAGCTGCTGCCATTTGCAGCTACTGCTGCTGTGGCCTTGCTGCCCTGCCATATATATATATATATATATATATATATATATATATATATATATATATATATATATATATATATATATATATATACCTATATATATAGGGGGTCTATATAGGGCTAATTGGCTAAAAAAAGGGGGGGTTAGCCACTGCAGCTGCTGCCATTTGCAGCTACTGCTGCTGTGGCCTTGCTGCCCTGCCACTGCTGTGCATACTGCTGCAATTTCTGCTGCTGCACTGCGGCTAGCTGCTGCTGCAGTTGCTCTCTACTGCTGCTGCTGCAGCTGCTCTCTTTCCTCTTCATCCTCTTCTCTTCCTCCCTCTCATCTATCTCTCTCTCTCTCTCTCTCTCTCTCTCTCTCTCTATATATATATATATATATATATATATATATATATATATATATATATATATATATATATATATATATATATATATATGGGAGCGGATCGGGAGCCCCGTCCGCGGAGCCCCGTCGAAGCCCCGCCCTCCCTTAGCCGTTGGATCGCGCGGGCGGGGGCGGGCCCCACGCGGGCCCCGCGCGATCCGATGGTGCAGGGGGGGGCGGGGCTCCGCGGGCGGGGCCTTTGATCTGTTTCCTATATATATATATATATATATATATATATATATATATATATATATATATATATATATATATATATATATATATATATATATATATATATATATATACTCATCTATATATCTATTCACATACACATATATATACAATCTAATATCCATCCCTCTCTCTATATATATACATGTATACACGCACACATAGATATACATATATATATACATAGACACACACACACACACACACACACACACACACACACACACACACACAGACATATATATATATATATATATATATATATATATATATATATATATAATATATATATATATATATATATATATATATATATATATATATATATATATATAAATACACACACAAAAATATATAAATACACACACAAAAATACTCACACACTCTCAAACACACACACACACACACTCTCACACAAACACCACCACCACCATCTCTACATACATATAAACACTAATACTTATATACAAATACATACACATATATATATATATATATACATACATCTATATATACATACATATATATATACCAATATATATATTAAAATCCTAATTAAACCTCAACCCAAATTTCTAAGAAATCCTACAAAACTTATGGGCAAATGGTGGAGAATCTCATCCTCTCTAACTATTGTGAAGACATTAATTGAAATAGAGTAATAAATGATGAATTAAAATCATACCTAGGTAGGTTTCTTGGAGAGAGAGAGAGCTTGGAAGAAAAGAGATTTTGAAAGAGAGAGAGAGAGAGAGGTTTACTTAATGGAGAAGAAAGAGGGGAGGGGATGCTCTTGGCCGGCCATGGCTTTGGGGGCTATTGGGTTGGGATCCAATAAGCCCCCAACCCATTAGACTTGGTTTTGGGTTTAAATGAATTCGGTTTGATTCGGTTTGTTTCTAATTAACTAAATTAGCCTCTATAATGACTAATTAAGCCATGGAAGATGAGTTAAAGATTTCTAGCCTAATTATGATGGTATGTGAGCTAAGCCCAGCTAGTATGGGGGTCCCACTAGGGTCCAAGCTACCCGGGTCTCCAATTTGAGTCCGAATTGGATAAAATCCAAACCAACCCAAATAAATCCCAAAAAAATCACATAAAATCAAATAAAATTCCTAAAAATTATAAAACTTGAAAATGACAAAAATACCCCTAATTCAAAAACTGGGGATGACAACTACCCATCGGTAAATTTTGTATAAGGGACTCCTAGTCATAGCCATTCTCTTAAATTAAATTAATCCTTGTTCGTGAATGAGCATGTTCTAGTCGTAGGCTCGTAATAGTACAACTAATCTTAGGTACCATCACGAGTTCGCATGATTTGCGAAAACAGACCTGCATGGGTCACCACAAAAACTTGTCACGACCCGCACCCATTTTTTTTTAAATGGATACGAGACGTGTCCAAGCCAGTCTACGCCGCAGTGTCGACGGTAGAACGCTGTCACGGCCATGAAGATCAAAATCACAAATAATGCTCATTCACATAATTAATTTAACTTACAATGATCACAAGTTTTACATTTGTAGAAAAATATAAACTTGTACAAATAAATGAATGACTACAACTCCACTAGCTAACTAGTTTCTAGGCTTTGTCGACAAGTATTCCCGTCACTCCCCAAGCTAAGTGAATCCACGGCTAACCTGAAAATGTTGGTTTCCAGTCAGGAATGGAACGAGCACAATTCAGTGAATGCAATTTTAAATAAAGAAAATGACTATAAAACAAAGGTTAGACATCAATCATGAGTTTTGAAAATAAACAGTAAATACGAAAAACCAATAGCAATAAATAGACATAAATATTTTCCCCAACTGCTAGAAGTACCTTTGATATGTGATTAGTCTCGGGACAATTATGCGACACTGTCTACACTGTCTAAAGTTACACTGTCTACATTGTCTAAAAGTTACACTGTCTACATTGTCTAAAGTTACACGGTCTACAGTTAATATTGCAATAAAGAAACACTGTCTACAAAATAATAATCACGAACTACACAGTTTAAATGCAATAATAATCACGGTCTACACTGTCTACTTTGTAATAAATAAATCACTGTCTATACTGTCTACTTTGCAATAATAAATTACTATCTACACTGTCTACTTTGCAATAATAAATTACTGTCTACACTGTCTAAGGTCAGATCACACATCCTTGGTACTTCTCATTTCCGACTCAACAATTTATAATAGAAAATAATCACATAACCAATGGCCAATCAATGAAATATAGTGAAAATTAATATCGAAATGCAGACAATAAACTGTACTCGCCTGTGGTCCTCTGCTGGTGAAACCGACAGTCTGAACTACTCAATGTGCCACAATAGTCAAAACCCGTACAACAGTCCCTGGAAGCTGAAATAAACATTACCAATATTCTCAGAATAGTCAAATTAGCTAGGATTGTCTGTCCTTAAGTCTAATTCTGGATACAGGGGCAAAACGGTAATTTTGGGCCAAAATGATGTCCGTCGTTGGACCCGCTTTGCACCGAAAAGCGTGCCAGAGTCAACGGTCTCTAAAGTCGTCAAACTATATGTCTACGGATTCAGTTTTCCGATACGAACCCAACCGTATGTCCAAAGTTGGATTTCGGCGGGCCGTGCACAAAATCGCCCGTTAAGTCGGACCGTGGGGCCCGCGAAACGACGATTTTATCAACTGTCTCAGTATCGGACCAAACTTGGCATACAGGACCAGAAAAACGATACGATCCTGTTGGCATAAGTTTCGTCTCGATCTGACGAATGTGCACAAAGTAATTGGAGAATTTGCAAAGTGTACGATACGGTGAATTTCGACGGATACGCATCAAATTCGTCGCGTACACGCGACCAATTTAAATTCCGTCAAAGCCCATACGACCACGAATCTGTTACGCACCTTTTGATGCCTTCGGTTCGTGACCACGTCGTCCGGATTGGCGGAACGTACGTCGTATCGAAGGAATTTCTAATTTTCGAAAACAGGTTTTTGGTCAACTTGAGACGCCGATTTCTCGACGCTCAGTCGATCAAATCGACTTCTACAAAATTGTTTGCAGAGCCGTATAGGTTCTCTAAAACTGTCTTTAATTAATTTTTGAAATCCCCTAATATTTGGTTCAGAAAACGACTGCCAATTTGGGTTGAGAGACTGCCATATACTCTGTTTTAGAGGAAATTTTCGATGATTTTTGACTCGATTTCTCTCGAGTCTCGGATCACTAGAAATCAAACTATTTAACAGGGATTTAAGTGGGTTATATCGAGATCGTACCAGATCAATTGGTTCGGGAAATCGTCGAACGATGGTGGAGAAAACGCAACGCAAAGTTGCACTTTCTGCCCACTGCTGCTGTCACTTCAGTCCGTGCGCACGCCTGTGCGCTCGCGCGCTCCGGCGCGGCCGACCGCCGGCGACGTGCGGCGGCGCGCGCAGTCCAGGGCGGCGCTGGGTCATCAAGGGGTTAGGGTTTTGGCTTCGATTCCTCTCTCCTTTCGATATATGGATATATATATACATCGATGTCTCGGCTGCTACTCGCGTGGGGGTCGATTTGCTTGCTGTGTGAGGGGAAAGATGGGGCTTGGGTTATTCGGGCTGTGGGGTTATCTGAGCTCGGTTTGGGCCAGCTGGGGGATTCGACCAAGTGGCCTGTCCCGAGCTCGGCTTTGCTGGGATTGGCTTTTTCCTTTATTAATAAATCTAAACATAAATATACATGTATATATCTATATATATATATATATATACATATCTATGTACTCGTATTTATATATATATATATATATTATATATATATATATATATATATATATATATATTATATATATATATATATATATATATATATATATATATATATACATATTTACCTTTATATTTATATAATATATTTTTACATATATAAATACATAATTACACACACAATAAATATAATCTATATATTTATATATACGTACACATACACATATTTCTATAATGCATTTATATATACATACAAGTACCCACACAGATAGTATATTCATATATTCACTCACAGATATTTATCTATGCATCCACCCATATATATATATATATATATATATATATATATATATATATATATATATATATATATATATATATATATATATATATATATATATACACACACATATATCTTTTGTTTAAAGAATAAAATAATAATAACTCATAATAATAAATAGTTTATATTTAATAACCATAATAATAATATTAATATTGTATAACTCCAATAAAATAATAATAATAATAACGAAATTCAATAAGCTAATAATGGTGTACATGCCTTTGCGTACAGTCCAATACTCCAGAATATACAAGGAACTATTTTATACCAATATCCTTGAATATTAACTAATAAGGATATTTATAATATTTTTATAAAAATACTTAGAAATATCCTCTAGATCACTAAAATGGGATATGACACAATCATAACAAAAATACATCAACACGAATGTCACTGGACGTATCGCATGACTACATGGGCTTGGGCTCGGTTCGAGTCCAGTTTGGACTAGTTTGGTACAACCTGGTCTCCTAATGTCAAATAATATTAAATATAAATAATTAAACTATTTATAGTGGTCATGTCACATCTTAGCCTGGTTTTCCTAGTTAGGGCATCACTATGGCTTGGCCTTCCTTGGCATGGCTAATACACTAATCAAAGCACGTCACTGCACTATCCGTGCCATAATTTCTAATCACTTTATACTAAATTCCTAATAATGACTAAAATTATCTACCGTAATAATAAACTAAATAATTATTTATAATAATCTAAAATCACCAATTAAATAAAATAAATAAAATAAAAATATTTTAAAAATTTTCGGAAAGGGGAGCTACAGAGTGTCAAAGATGTGTCCAAGTGTCCATACAAGTGGATGTGAAGTGTCACATAGTATTCAGTAACATAGTGCCAATAGTGTCGAGTGATAGATGTAGCATATCCATGTGCAGGCATGTCAATGTACAAAGTGTCATATGAAGTGTCAAACGTGTGTCCACAAAGTGTCAAGCAGTGTCAACATGGCAACAAGTGTCAAAAAGATCACAGAGTGCAGTGAATGAAATGCAAGTGTGTGCAGTGGTCGAGTGCACCAATTAAAATCTGTGGGTCGAACCACAGACCAATCTCGCTAGGGTTTAAAATCCCACGACCATGGGAGTGTGCCAGACACTGCCCCTACCCAATCTAAGAGGTAGATCAAGAAAACATGTCGTGTCGAATGCACACGGGGCCTGCAGCAGTAGGGGATGCACTGTAGCCAGTGTATTCCTAGCCGCGTGTCTCCGTGTCCATTTTGACACAACAAATGATCTCAAATTTGACTCAGTCATTCACAAATGTAATCCACATATAATTAGCTATCCAAACATGCAATTAGTTTAAAAATTGGTGAATAAAACATCCTATGGGGTATTTCACTAAACACTTGAGACACGTATCCGATACTCTTGCGATACGCACCCCAAATGGATTCGAATTCGAACCAAACTTATAGCCTAATGCTAGGGGACCCTAAATGAATGCATATATGGAAAAAAAATAGGAATTGAAAAGGTTTAGAGGCCATTACCAATTGAGAGTTGGAATCTCAATGAAAATCCTCTTGCAAAGCCTTTACACCAAATCTAATGGTCAAATTGCTCCTAATCCCTGCTAGCTAGCCAATAAAGACCTCCTCTACTCAAGGGGAGTGTATGTAATTGGTTTAGTTGAATTTGGAGGTAATTTGATGAAAGGGGGCAAATTTGGAAAAGAACACAATTAGGGTTAGGTTTTCAATGAAAGAGGCAAGGAGGGAGGCTCATGATGACCTATATAGGGGGGGGAACAAGTCTTGGCTGGCCATGGGTTACTAGGGTTAGGATTAGATTCAATTCTGCCTTTAAGGCATTCCTAAGATATCAATTCAAGCCTTTTAGGTAAAGGCCCAACTTGATTAGGGTTTCTAGCCAATTCTTAGGTTTTAATATAATATCTAGATATTTTAGTACTTAGCTATTTAATTCTACTAACTAAGTCTCTAGGTTCATGATCAACATCTAGATTAGGGTAATTCTAGGGTTTTACTAATTATGACATTTAGCACCATATGAATTAAATAAAATTCAAAAATAATCAAATTTCACAAATTACCAAAATACCTTTATTCTAGAAAAGTGGTAGTTACAACACGGGTCATTCAAGAAACTTCCAACGTGTTCGCAATCGCGCTGGAATGGTCGTCGTCTAAAGGAAGCTATAACGTCCAGGATGGCTAGACTTGCTAGTGACCTTCACAAATGCACACTATTGTGTTCATCATTATCAATATGACAGGAAAGAACATGGTAAGCTTTATACTGCAACGACACGTTCTGTGTGGGTAAGATCTATCGTCGTTATGTTAATTGTGCCTTTCAAATGCTTTCATGAATTGATTAGGATGGCTAGAAATTTCACCAAAAATATATGCATGTTCACATAATTTCTTGAACCAAATGAGAGCACGGAACATAATTAGCCGCCTACCAGTACACGTGCAATGTACTGATCCTCGCTCTACACAGGTGCTCCGAATAAACCAGGACGTGCCACTTAGCTGAAGGCGACATTCGTGTTTTGAAGGCTTCGTCTTCGTGTCGAAAGCTTTGTTGAAACCCTTTTGAAGAGTCTTATATCAGTCCAAGAAAGATGGAACGACTCCCCACTATTCCAGGTGGTTTGTAAATGTTAGTTGTATAAAGGGGATATAATGTATGGAACGACTATCTCATCATCGTTCGTTTTGAAGTCAAGTTTTAAGTTCGTATGGCACCTTTCGTAATCGAGCCTTGTAAACAAGTTATTATAAATGAAAGACAAGCTTTCTTCTGTATCAAATGTGTTGTTTAATTTCTGCGTACTCTTTGCTGTTGTGTTTTGGATAACCTTATTGAATGTGTCTTGTGCGATCGCAACCTAGGCTCGTACGGCATCACGTCCGGGGGACGACTATCGATTCTCCGGAATCAGGACGTGACAGCTACCGATATATAAAGAAGTACCATTGTATTCTGGGAGACTAATCGTCATTAAATTATAAACACCTGTACGAGAGCAAATATTGTCTTAAAGATATTGAACCAAATTTAAGTCTCGAACTCAGTTAGATTGCTTATTTACAATTTGTTTTGAGAGTTTAAAATAAGGAGTTTGAATTAATACTTGCAAGTAGATCTAGTGAATTGATATTAGGACATCCGGCCATAAGTAATGGTAACTTGACTTAGTGATTTGTGCCACGCCGTGCCGTCACAGTCACTGCATCTACATCAATTTCAAGCTGTATAGTGGGGAGCTAGAGCAAGCCTTAAGTAACGTAGAAATTAGAGATGCATGAAAACTTTACGGACACATTTCTCAAAGTGCAAAAGAAAGACGGACAAAGAGTACCATAATGGATACCTCACAAATATAATACCATCACCGGCAACTTCAGTTGAGATAGTTTATATATATTATATATATATATATATATATATATATATGCTACTTTATTAACTAACATTTTTTTTTTTTTTTGCCTTGAGTTATTCTTTCTTCCATATCCTTTCGCTACATGGTCCTCTCCTATTCATTCATATTTTTTTCCAACATTTTCTTCTATTTGTTTCGTTTAATAAAGAAGTGCCACGTAGAAAAAGAACATGAAGGGATGAAATTTTGAAGGTACAAATAACATAACTCTATAGGTAATTACGCTCACTCGCTCACGCCTGTATCCGCAACTCATTAATCCTACTCCTACATACTTACATGCATACAAACATACATACATACAAACATACACAAATGGGACAGAGAGATTGAGAGAGTATATCTCCTTCCTACAATAGATGAATAGAGTGGTTTGTTGGGCCTTGGATGCTAAACTTCAAATGAAGTTATATCCAATTAAATTTAGCTGCCTTGCATAATCGATCCAATTATTACTTCACGTACGTACGTACTTGTGGAATTAATTTTCTTTTATATACCCATATTTGAAATATGCAAATCCTTTCTCTAGATCGATCGATCGATCTGCTGATCATCTTATAGAATTACAAAGCAAAATGGAATGGAATGGAATGAAGAAAGTAAGTGGCGGGGGCATGGATGGATCGATGTTGAATTCATTAATATCGATCCTCAGTGGTGCAAAGGGTTTGGACCTGTGGGGACGAGCCTCTTCTCGTCACTGTAACCATAGCGGGGATCAACCATACTCGGCATGATTCGAAAGCATCAGGATAACGGTACAGGGGATCCGGGGGGCCAACGTCGCTTGGTAACTTGGACTGATCAGTAGTAGGATGATTATAAGAAGAATCTTGCATACGGCCACTGTGACCACCGTGCCGATGATGATGGCGGCGGCGGTGGTGGTGGTGTGTGCTGCTGCTGCTGCTTCTGCTGCTGTACGTAGTTGAAATTGTTGGAGAGATCTGCCAACATCTTGCGCGAAACCAAGGTAGGGATAGCCGCGGGAAGAGAATATGTACTCGACGGCTTCCAAAGGCTCCAGCAGTAACCCTGCCTATCATGAAGCATGAGTAGGGAGAAGACGGCGAGCCATATGAGGAAGATTGACAAAAGTAGATGATGCCTGTTCCTCTTCATTGCCATCCACCAAAGCAGGAAGTAGTAGTAAAAGAATAGGAAGGAAATCATGTAGAAGAAGGAATTCAGACAGAAAGAAAGAAGAAGAGAGAGAGAGAGAGAGAGCTAGAGAGTTGAGCTAGCTAGTTGAGAAGAGTTCGAAGACATCTTTAAGCCTGCTGTGGAGTGCATTGCTCTGCTCTGCTTTGCTCTGCTTTGCTCTGCTGGTTGTGGACCTTGTGGTAGGCCATGGCCAAGGAAGGCTTAAAGGGAAGAAAAAAATAAAAAAAAGGGAGGGGAGGGAGGGAGGGGAGGAGAGGAGAGGAGAGGGTTGAAAATGGAGGCTGGGGTGTGTGTGTATATATATATATATATATATATATAATGTATATATATATATATATTCCTTAATTTTTGTTTTGATTTAATTTGCTTACTTGTCGGCAACTGCTGCCTCCATTTCTGTTTAATTGTCTATTGGTGGTGTTATCTCTACTTCAGCTGGATGGATCCAACTGTTGAAACCTTTTAATGCGGGGGAAGGAGAAACAAACAAAAGGAGAGTGAGGAGGGAGGAAGCAGCTCCTCCGTATTTCTCGATCTCTCATTTCTCTACACAGAATTTGATTGTTTGACTACCAAGTATAATTAATTAAGCAGCAAAATAAAATTTAAGTTAGGATATCTCCTCCTTACTCCTCCACTTAGCGTCGTCAATAGTGCTGTCCCCTCTCCTCTTCCTAGTAGGCTAGTAGCGGAACACCCGATTTTCTCATTTGTCAGACCCATTTGTCAGCTAGCCATGTGTAATCTTGTAGGTTCACGTACTGTTCATGCATATAGAATATGTATTCCAAGTCGACCGTGCAAAATTAATGAGATCACTCGTCTCATTTCCCAAAATTCAACTAACATTAGGTGTTAGTGTTGTTGGATTGTATCTCGTTTCCGGTTGAGCACTCAAAACAGTATGACAATGGAGTTGGTAATTTAGTCACACATCGAATAAGAGGTGGGATCATGAGATATAGATAATTGGACCTAATTCAATTCTTACACGAGAATTCTCTTTTAAGACATTAGACCCAGTTCAATATCCCACCTCATGGACAACTCCGATTTGGATCACACCGCTCCCGACAAGTGTTACTTAAATCACACATTATACATGCATGACAAAGCCAGGCAGCCAGCCAGCCAGGCATGTATTATATATAATAATTACGATAATATGACAAATTAAACAAATTAAGATGGCATTTGCAACAGCCTACCAAGTAACTAGTTGTTACAAACATAATCTTTTTTTCTCTCAGTTATATTATTATTAAAATTTGCATTATTTGTTTGAAACTTTCATTTATGTATTCTTGACCAAAAATCAACGAATATGCATGCTAGCTGCAGCAACCTTAACAGGCAATTCTAGCCAGAGGTGGATGGATGCCCAATTGCACATCCATCCAGCCAAGACCTTTCAGCTAAAATCAGCTCCTCTTCAGGACCTCTTGTATCTCCTAGCTATCGCAATCAACAAAAGCTACGATCGATCTAGGCCTATCAAAGATGTTTTTGCCCCTCCCATAAAATGGTTATAAGTCATTAATGATAATTAACAGCCAGTAAGGGTTGGTCTAGTGGTAACAATAGTAAGGGAAAGGGATAACCCACTGAGGGTTATAATTACAGGCAGGACAAAATAAAAATGGAAATGGAAATGGATCGATGGGGGTCCTGGTGCTGGCAGGACTAATGGTAACCTACAAATAGTGCAAATTGAATTGTAGCAGCCGGCCTACAAGGGACAATGCCACGGCAACATAAGATCGATCGATCGATCGATCGAGTAGGAAATGCAAAAGACAAGGTTAATTTGCCACAGTCTGATCAGATCCAACCAAACAAGTAGAATATCTGTATTTATTTTCATGTAGCAGAGCAGACTAACAATGGTAACCTGAATCTACATGTACGTGTAATAAGTAGCTCATATATATACAACAGAGCTTTCTCCATCATAAACACAAAAAGGCAGGTCAATGAAAGTACTGATGCTCAACTAATTATTAGTGTTTCGTTCCCTGAACATTACCTTCAAACATGCATCGTCTGGGTTGATAGGTCCAAAGCAACCTTAGCAGCCCGATTCATGTGGCAATCTCCTCCTCCGTATTCCTACAAGGAGGAGGAGATTGCCACATGAATCGGGACCATTGACTAGCTAGCACTTCAACCATCGTATTCTCAACCCACACGTCTTTAGAAACCTTAAATCCATTTTCTTCTTCTGACAGTGACAGAGTTCATTAAGCTCGGTCACCTGATGCTTTCCTAACATTTCTAGACTTATCAATGGATCCGCCAATTAACTTCAAGAATGCCTGCTCCAAAATCCATATGTAAATACAAATATAATATCATGCATAAAATGAGAAAGTAAAGAAGAAAAAGGATAACAAGAAAGAACCTTCCATACATTATCCTGAGAACTGTGACTATCCATAAAAATGGCTCCAAGGAGAGATTCAACAATGTCAGCAAGGACTTTTGGACGGTCAAGTAGTCCATTAGAATGTGTTGGATACGCCATAATTTCCTCCATGAATTAGTCTTGAATCTACACTAGACATCCAGAAATCATGTAAGATCTGTTAAAATAGATGACAAATTGTGCATGTAACATTGTATTCAGTAGTACCTTCTCATATTTTAGAATGTCCAAGAAATAACAATATGTACTATATATTAGACTAAAGGGAAAAAAAAAAAAAAAAAAAAAAAGGTATCCCTGTCCATGGTAACCGACAACTGATTTATGACTGAAAATTTGGGTTTGGATGTAAATGTTTAAACCCGAATAAATTTTGGGTCATGTTTGGGTACAACAGGTGAAATTTAAAAAAAAAGGGTAGGGTGCGGATTTTGGTTATATAAAAAGGTTCTTACATTTAGGCTTAGGTGATTTGGTAAGCTTTAGTTGCCCTTTGGTTCAGGTACAGGGTTCTACCCAAGAATCTACATGTAAAAATTTGATTTCTTTTCTGTCTATATTTTTTAACGGGTCAGATTCAGATACTAAACCCATAATCAGAATTTAATTTGGGTCGGATTTCGGGTCCAGAAATATAACCCAAAATAATTTTTGGGTTTGGCTGATTTTATAAATCCGACCCTAAGCCGACTAGTTGACAGCCCTAGAAAAAAGTATGATTCTCTTGCATCTTTATTGGTGCCCAATTTTGGTTTCTTTTTGCCAATAAAATACTCATTTTTCACTTATATGTTTGGGATCTGCCAACCTGTGTCACGTCCCGATTCCACAGTCACAGAAATATAACCCGAAATATTTTTTGGGTTTGGCTGATATTTCATATAAATCCGACCCTAAGCCGACTAGTCGACAGCCCTAGAAAAAGGCATGATTCTTTTGCATCTTGGTACCCAAATTTGGAATCTTTTTGCCAATAAAAGAATCCTTTTTCACTTATATGTTTGGGACCTGCCAACCTGTGTCACGTCCCGATTCCACAGAGTCATTCGTCCTCGCTTTTTATCTCTAGGAATCGTTCGTCCTCGTTTTTATCTCTAGGAATCGTTCGTCCTCGCTTGGACGTGATATCGTATAAGTCTAAATTGTACTTGTACAAGACAAAGACGGTGCATAATTGATAATCTTTAAAATAAGAACACATCGTAGCAGCATAAGCAGACAAATTGATCGAAGATAATAAGAACATATCTCTCTTACTGAACAAAACACCTTATTGATTCTTAGTACCGAAAATAAGCAAATAACTTGAAGTCACAACAAGATAGGTAGAAATATGTCCCCTTTATTCATAATTGAAATGAAATACAAGACTTGTAGCAGAATACAAAACTTACAACACGACCCAATTTACTCTTGATATCCAACTGAACACTTGTCATCTAGGCTTACATTTGAACTTATCACATTGACTTACAACTGGATATGCCGACTTGGTTTACAACTCACTGCTACAATATATATATAATGTTCCATACATTATGCCATTTATAAACTTAAGATATCATCTTTTACAAGGAGAGCTTCTGCATGTCCAACAAATCTTCGATGTCTCGGGACTGATCAATGACAATCTTAGTGTACTGAACTTTCCAAGCACGAGCAACTGAAAAGGATGCCCACAAGGGATCAATACATTGTCGTGTACTGGCGAGCAGAACCAGTCCGCTCACCTAAACCAACACTAAGTAGTCATATGAGTAAACATTATTAATAGTGATCTTTCTAGTGGGGGTCTAACATCAGTTTACAGTTCATGTACAACAACTTTTGATTAAGCATCTACAACAATGTGCATAAGTATTCATGAAGAGGCAACATTTTAGCATACTGGGTATTAACATGTTAAGCAGTTAAGATTGAAGTAACATGTATGATAAATATATCACTTTTTAATGATTTCTTACCAACGGCCGATTGTTCCACACCTGCATCAGATACAGGATAAAATATGTATTGTACTTAACACCTGCATAAGATAATCATTAGCGTGCATCATAACTACATGTCCTATCAGCCGTATTACGACACGTCCTATCAGCCTGGATTGCAAGCCCAACTGGAGGTCCCTCAATACGTCGTGACACCAAAGCACATCAATATTTTCTCCCGGGTCGAATCGGTTCCAGTGCCCTAGGTACTGTTCGAGAAAACTAACTCAGACTTGTGCACAAGTACATCCATGACCATGCGAATGCGTGTGTCCTGTAGTGTTCCGTCCCTACATCATACCCCGTTTTTGTCCATGGGGTGTACGAGAAAGGAACATTGTCGCTATCGATTCAGTCAGAACCAATAGATCGGGATCGATTGAAACGGTCGAACGGGAACGATTGAATTAAGACCCTTTTTCATTATGGAAAGGCTTCTTCGAATCAAGTCCCATATTCAGCGAGTTGCATCTCGAGGATAGACTCTGCTGCTGAGTCAGGAGAGACATTCCGTTGCTCTGCTTTTCATGCCGCTTGCTTCTTTAGTTTGGTTTTCTGAATGCATTTTCGTGAATGTTTTCGATGTTTTTTATGGCTTGTGTTTTCGAATTCGCATTTACATATCGAACTCCTTGAATAATACAGTGTTATAATCGGTTGCTTGTGTGATTTCAGGTAATCGCGTAGGCGACGACTAGCGCGACTAACAAGTCTCTCGCCTCAAACAAATACCAAGGTGAGTGGCTGACCCTTCTCTTCTCGACCCCTTCTTAGTTCAATCGATAACATTAATGTGAATGGAATGATAGATGCAAGGCACAGACACGTCTAGTTATCTTATAAAATTGTATTGAATAAAAGATTAACTTATTGAACAAATTGATGACACGACAAGGCGGGACACGATGAAATGATTAAGTTCTCAAAGGAATGTAGACTATGCCTTAGTAACTAAATTGTTCTAGCACGGTCATGGACAACTTGTCGACAAGGTAAAAGTTTTCTCGAGCGGCAACCCGGGACTACGGACCGTTTCGGCCTAGGAGAAAATAGGGTATAGCTGTGTTGGATGATAGCACGGGTTAGACGAGGACTTGCAACGGGGCTCGCTACTTGCGTTGAAAGAGCCCCGACTAATAAAGCTATAAGTTCAGGATGGCTTGTGATGTCAGTGACCAATCACGTAAACTGCACTTGATATATTAGCGATAACAATTGACAGGGAGAAAATGGTAAGTCTCACTTTGTACGTCACGCTCTGTCGTGGGTAAGTTCGAACGTAATTTATATTATGCTTGTCATATGCTTGTCTGAAATTCATTAGGATGGTTAGAAAGATTCATAACTAAATCATATAAACTATTCAACCAAATGAGAGCATGGAACTTAACTTGCCACGTACCAGTACAAAGTGTAATGTACTGATCCTCGCTCTCCACACAGGTACCCTAAACCAAGAAGGCATGCCACTTAGCTTAAGGCGACGCAAGTCCATTGAAGCCTCGTCCGTGTGTTGAAGGCTTGTTTTGAATCCTTTTGAAGACTCCACATTCAGTCCAAGAAAAAATGGCGTCTCAACTTCCCACGATTCCAGGTCCTTGGAAATATTTTGTTTGTAAAAGGGGATGTAATGTATGGAACGACTATCTCATCAATGTTCATTTGTAATCGAGTCATGTTGTAGCCCGCGCGACAATGATTGTAATGGAGTCTTGTAAATAAAGTTTTATTATCAATGAAAACCAAAGTTTCTCTTATTTCAATGTGTTCAATTTCTCTGCATACTCTATTTGATGTTGTGTTTCGGATAACCTTATGACTATGCCTTGTGCGATCGCAACTTAGGTTTGCACGGTATCACGTCCGGGGACGACTATCGATTCTTCGAAATCGGGGGCGTGACATGTCCGACTCGATAAACATAAAGTGCATGGTAAAATAACTGAAAGTAAACAAAACCATCAGTTCATAGCATCTCATCTCATTCAAGTCGTGTTCAACGACTAACTTCTTCCATCATCCCGCACTTGGTGATTTCATTGATCCCAAGCCTTATCATCTCACATTCTCATTTCATCACATCGCAACATTTCTTGCATCATTCAAATCTTTGTGTCAGTCACAAAGCTGGTTCATTATTCAATGTGCCTCATTCATTTCAGTGTCATTAACAGGAGCAACATTATCAATTCATTCTCAAGCGTCAATTCACATTAGCAGTTCAATGTTCATGGGTTATTCATTTCAACATTATCCAACATAAGCGTCACTATCCTTGCATCAATGTAATATGTTTCAGGGACAAAACAGAGCAACACAATTATTTATTTTATTAAGCATGAAGGAGTATAAGAGATGGGACAGTTCTACTCATTGCACAAAAGGGTCTTCCTGGTCCGATCACATATGCTCAACGGGTCCTCCATAGATGATTTAACACAAAGTGCGATATTTTTCATTTGACATAGCCATACCATCGAGCCATATTTTTCAATTCTTTTGATTTCCAATACAAGTTACGGGTCAACATTCTGATCGAATCCAACAAGCCAACTAAATACCTTCGCACGAAGCGGGACATTACAAATTGTTTGCAAAACTTGATTATGAAAGGTGTTGTGCAGGCTTACAAACTGACTTATATGAGATAGTTGTTCCATCCTTTTATACATGTAATGTCCCGTCCCACTCAGTTCAACTGTAAGAATCAAAATGCAACGACGTTTGGACTTAACCATGTAACGGCGTGCTCGAAGTCCCGCTCGGTCGAGGCAACTCCTCGTTCAGGTAGGTGGTTTCTGTGAACTTGTCTCAGCTTGGCCTTCACATTAATAAGTGGATGTTTTCAATTGCACTAAGTAGGTATGCTAATAAAAGAGACAACCAACATAGCTGAAGGGAATAATCCCAGTTGAGTCGAACTGAGTTAGAATATGGAAAATGACTCACAGTTGGCTTAGAAATTTGCACGATGTGCTTTTTAATTGATACTCTATCCTTCACCCGTGGCTTGGAAGAAGGAAAAGTTGGTCTATGTTGCCACAAGGCTATGAACTTAGCATAGTCATAGGCGCCGCACAATATAAATGCTTGGTAAAGCATGCACCGTCCCATCGTCTAATGCTTGGTACAGCATAATTGTCCACAAGTCAATGCACATTTCCACGGTGCAAGGCTTGGCATAGCCTTTGCTCGTCCCAAGGTTTAAGTAATTGTATCATACGGTTTATGTCACAAGTTAAGGCACCTAAGGAACAAGATTGTTCAAGTTTAACACGTGCACGACCCCTCGGTGTTAAGGCCCATCGTATAGAGTATGACACAGTTTATGGGACACTTCAAAGGAACACGAGTAGTTCAACTTAAGAAGGACGACTATCAAATAGTCGTTCCTGGGAATGAGTCAGAAAAGATATGAACACATAGAAAATTTTCGGGACCGTTAGTCCCCGAGGCAGCCCCCTAGTTTGAGGGATGCTACATGAGAAGTATGAAAAGAAAAGAAAAGGAAAGGAAAGAGGAGAAACACTGGTTTGAGTCATTTGGTCAGTTAGGTAAGGGCCATTGCATGATCATGGACAACTTGTGCACAAGGTGAGAGTTCCTCGAATGAATCGTCGGGGCGCCGGGATCATGTCGACCTAGGGGTAACTAGCATTGTGCCTCCTTCAGCGGTGGTGCGATCCGTATCTAAAGTGTGCATCACAAAGGCTAGGATGCAGGACCTTCGGTGGAGTTCGTACCTCACACTCGAATTGTTCTCATATCGATACGTCAAAGATGGCTTGAATTGTCAGTGATCTTTCATATAGATAAGTCAGTGTGCTGAGCGAAATCCGCATACACGGTGTCGGTTGAGTCAGTTTGAAGTGCAAGTACTGCACGAATGAATCAAAAATGGATGCATAGTCTGCACTAGGATTATGGAGCCTAAGATTTGGCTACAGCAAAGACACGTGCTTCGGCATGAGGTGTGGCGTCGGTTGGTGAGTGTTGTTACAAAAGTTTTATAAATTAGCATTGAGTCATTGCGAGTTTAAGTCAGGAAGGACCGTAGTACAAAGTTGAGTTAAGTCATATTGAGTTATGAGGCACAATCTTGATGATTGAAGCACAGACAGAGTTTATGGCACAACCATGTTGTTGCATCTCAAGTATGAGCCAAAAGATAAGTATGAGTCGACATGTCTGTTGGCACGGAAATGGTCTAGAGGCACAGGATAAGTAAGTTATTGCTGCAAGGCACAGCCACGATGTTTGCTCGACTGGATTTTGTAAGCACGACCTTAAAGTATATGATAGTATGATCACGTTGGTTGCACAAAATTTGGTGTATTTTATTTGATTACCGGATATGTCAGTTACATGATACGATGATGTTATTTTGATCAGCTTGTTATATGATACTATGAATGTTCCGGTTTATAACTATTTTGAAAATTTTCCTGAGTTAGAATGGAATTTATTTATGCCATTGTTTTTTTTATAAGTTTTTTTTTACATGAAACGATGTGATGTTTTATTTATTGGTAACTGTATAATTTTTTCTAAGACATAATACTATTGAATGTTTTGGTTTATATGATACCATATAATTTTTTTACATGATATAATATGATGTTTTATTTTATTTGGTTACCGGATATTTTAAGAGAGATGCATGCGGCCCAAGTGGTCAGGAGTTCGAGCCCCAGTGTAGGCGAGTTCGCAACAATTAACCATTGCTTCAAATATATATATATATATATATATATATATATATATATATATATATATATATATATATATATATATATATATATATATATATAAAGGGTATATTTGTCAAAATAATATAAATGATAATATTTTTTATTACATTACATGTTAAACCAACACTTGAATGCATTTGACATTACATTCCATAGTTTAATTACATTTCCAATCAAACATGAGAATGTAATTGTAATTCCATTGCATTACAAACTCAATTACATTCCAAGCCTAATTTCATTACTATTAATATTATGATTATAGATTATATTACAATGGACCAATCACAACCTAAATGTGCAAGGAAAACCGAAACACACTTTCAACCCTACGATCCTCATTGAACCAAATTAGGAACTGCATCTAAAAACTCATCAAAATCCAGAAACAGCCCCCAAGGGAAGGAGTCCATCCATCGGATATGGAGGGGAGGGGACCCACGTGAGTCGAGTGAGGTGAAGGGATTGGATCGGAGAGGCTAAGAAGGTCATAAGGTCGTAACCTTATCTATCTATACTCGCCAGTACCACTCACCACCTAGCTAGCATTCACTTCCTTTTCCTTTCAATTTTCCCTTTCCTCCTCCTCCTCATACTCGTTCCTTACGCCAATCGTTTCTTCCTCTTGTTGTTCTTCTTGTCGATGGGATTGGGATTGGATTGGATTGTTGGAAGGACTGTTCGTTCATCCACTATCACCACTTGTCTGATTGATCGATAAGCAAGCAGTAAGTAAACATAACGTTGCATTTTATTTTGTATTTTTGTTCATCTACTACTGCTTTTCCAGTCATTTGTTTTAGTACTATATTGTAATTGTAAGGTGGCTTTCTCATCTCATCTCACTACATCCTATCCTTGGATGCGCTTACGGTCTTTATGATTTTTAACTACATGATCCTTGGTTGGGTTGGTGGATTGGTTACTGTCTTTATTTTCTTATTTCTGGGGTTTGAAATTTGCATTGATAGCATTAAAAAAAACATTACGGTTCATCTCAGAATATGTGTAACTATCTGCCGTTCTTTTTTGTGAAAACCCCTGCATTTTTTTTTGTGGCATTGGTTTTGGTCGGCTCAAACCCCCCCAAGCCGGTGTAATGTAATTTTGGGTGGCTTTTGAGAGGTTTTACTATTTTATTCCATTTATACCCTCACCAAAATATATAATTATAACTACTAATACCTTGCCATATTTTCTTTCTCATTTGTGTTTATCTTCTACTTTTTAAACTATGACTACTTTCCCCGGTAAGTTTTTAAAATATCTCTCCTACTTTCAATTTGACGTTTCTATTACGTGTTTCTATTATTTTGATCAAATATTGACTTCCACCTTCTGATAGAGGTGTGGACTTGGTGGCAGTTCCCACACTCAGGACCGTTTGTTTATATATAGACATATATGTAATTTTATTCATATAAAAAAACTTTCAGAACCGCTCGTTAATGAATTACCAAGCATGGATTGTACTGGT